>JACGDI010004041.1:906555-933980 GCA_014898725.1 Jacaranda copaia | reverse complement strand
GCGTACATCAAGTCCTTAGCTATTGAATGAAAAAGTACAGGCTCAACTTAAGTCCTAGGACTTTTTGACAGAATCATGCTGATTTATAGCATAAATTATGTTGGATTGTTGTCTTTGGCTTTAAAATGCTTTAATGAGCCATTTGTGGGTTGGATATGATTTTTTGGATTTCGTTTATCAAGTTTGCTATTAGTTGGCGTCCTATTTTTGAGTATTAGGCATTGCTTAAGGAGATTATGTTTTTATTGCAATATTTTGTCTTCGACAGCTTATTGATGGTTATAGCTTGGGCAAAGCTTAATAACATAAGTTTTAATGTAATGTTAGTTGGGCAAATTTTAGTAACTTAATTGTGCAGTTGTGGTTGGTAACACTTGAAGCGTACTATTAATGTATCAAGTTATTGATATCTATGGATTGAGTGAAGTTTAGTAACCAATTTGCAATATGGCCACTATGATTGGGTGAAGTGCATTAGCCTGATTGTTTTAAGCTTATTAGTAATTTCAATTGAGCTCTATTGACAACATCAGCAAATTTTGGTTGGCAATTTGTTTATGCTGGGTGCATAGCTACCAAAAATTAAACGAGGCAAGGAAACAATAAGCACAATAAGTTAATATTTGGATAGATAAGTTGTTGGCTATTTTGTGGGTAACATAATCAAATTCAATATTCATTTTAACTTCCACTTGGGGATATGCTAGAATGCTAAATGGACTAAGTGAGCTACATTTATGAGGATAAGCAACCATGTTGTGGAGGGTTGCAATTCATGAGGTGATCGAGGTGATAAAGCCGTTTTGGTAGATGGAATGCTACCTTGAGTTGAGGAGAAACTTTCCATAAGGGAAAGATTAGCATATTATTAGGATAGCTAGAAGTGCCATAGCACATGAGGTGCACTAAATTGATTTAAGATCTAAGAATTTTTCTTGGACATCAAAGGAATGGAGATATCAAGTTGAGAAGCTACTAGAAGCTTCGACATCGTGTAGTGTCTTTATGAGAATTTGAGTTTCTAGGTTGGAGAATGAGTTTCTTGAGTAGAGTTGCATGTGCCAGATAGGGACACACATTATTGGTTTTGAATGGAAAATCTATTTCAATTTCTTCTATTTAGTTCAGAATTTATATTAATTTCAATTTTGTTTGTAGCAAAGAGATCTTGTGTTGGACACAATCAAGTTGAGATTTATTCCATTCTTAAGGGAGCCTACCAAGTTATTTTGAGTTGAATTAGGGATGTTCTTCAAAAGGATTCTGATACTAGTATATGCGCTTTGTGGTCTAGGGATTTCTGAGAAGAGCAATCAAGTTCAAGAATTAAGAAGGGTGTTAGACCCCATGAGCAAAATTGAGAGGGGCATGAGGCCTCATATACAGAACTAATTAGAGCAGCAGGCTCTATAAGCGAATTTTGAGCACAACATTAGGCTTTTTATGTAGTGCTAATTGATAGAGTTAGCTGCGTTGAGAAACTTAGTTTAGGATTTGAGATAAACATGAGGCCCCATAAGTATAATTGAGTGGAGCAACATGCTCCATGAGTATATTTTGAGTAGAGCATTAAACTTTTTGTGCGGTGTTAATCGGTAGAGTTGGCCAAGCTGAGAAACCAAGTTTAAGTGAAAGTAACAATTTTTTTTGTTACATTCTTTATTTGTAACAAAAGTAGCCAACATATTAGATATTATTATATTCAACTTTTGTAACAAAAATTTATACATCACAAAACCTATGACATTTTGTAACAAAGTATTTTGTTACATTTTACTAAACTATTGTAACTATAGAAATTCTATTATCACATTAACGTTTTAGTGACAAAACATCCTGTTACCACATTCTTTGGTTGAATTTTGCTATCTCGATAATTTTCTAACCTAAATCCACTTTAGTAGCATGAATTAGATCCTTGGGGAGGTGTAATCAAGTTTGATTTTGGTTTTTAACTATTTTTAATTGGATCCTTAGCTTACACTTTCTTTCAACTAGATAAGAATCCAACAAGTTGGCACTTGTGTAGATGATGTGATGTAAGGCTTCCATCCTCTCTTATAAATAGACCACATGGCTGGCCATACCATTCTTAATGAGAGCCTCCATCTCGCCCTCCAAAAGGTAGCACAACTCATATGTTGAGTAACTACCTCTCTCTCTTTTTCCCAAAAATTGGCACTTCTATCATCTTTTTCTTTTTTCTTTTCTCTAGAAAAGAGTGTGAAGTTTTGAGAGATCTTCCTAGATGTGTGGACTTACATTAGAGGTTTCGTGCTTGTGAAGCTTAGGATTGAAGATTAACTTTCCATTGAGGATGAATTTTGGAGCTTATTTAGGTGATCTTTGAAGTTATTTCCCCCCTCTTTTTGGGTAATTTAGAGGATTTATTAGAGGTCATATTGTGTTCAAAAATTTTTATTTTAGGAGGCCTTGATTTGGAGAAATTGGATCTAAAAAGAGAAGCTAGTTGATCTTGATTTGGAAGCGTCTATTAAAAGATCCTCTTCACTCCTTGGATTTTTTTAAAGGCAATTTTCCAGCCTTTAAATATTAATTTAAGGCATTTTGATATATCCTTAGGTTGAAGATAGTAAGTAAAATCTTTCCTTATCTAAGCTTTATTTTATCGATCTTTGTCTATTTCCTACTTTCAAGTGGTATTGGAGCCATCTTCAGGCCTAAAGTAGGATATTAGTGAATTAATTCATGTGATAAATTGATTCTAGATCTACAAATTCTTGATTCAACTTAATAAATTTGAGTGTTTGAGGATTTTGTATAAGGCTCTTGATGTGTTGGATTGAAATATATTAATATATGTTTAAGTGTTATTTCATATGTTGGCATGAGTTTTGATTCAAATCTTATGATATTAAATTTTAATTTAGCATTGGATGATGTTATATGTTGATATAGCATGTTGATGATAGCTTTAATGTGTTTTGACTATTTTGGATCCAATTGGATTGGGCTTTACTGGAGAATTTTGGATAATAGTGATTCTTTCTTAGATTTGATTTTTGAAAAACTTTAAGCACTTGAATTTCCATTTTAAAGGTGTTTAAAATCTGGAAATTTTTCATAAACTATGTTAATTTGAGTTATAAAGGTGTCAATAAGTTTTAGTGCACAAAAGGAAGCATAAAATGACATTGGCTTGACCCCAGGCAACTCACAGCAAAGTTATCGAGCGATGGGCACACACATAGCGTGCCTGCTACACGACCAAGCATTGTGCAAGGCGCCAGACAAGTTGCATTGAGGAGGCTTGTTCTTGTGCAGTTTTGTGTTCTTAAACTTTTTTAATTCATTCAATTTTGATGCATAAAAGTTGTGTAAGTGCTTGAAGAAATGTTAGACATTTTTGCTTTTTTTTAAAGTCAAGTTTAAGTTAATCTTTAAGTTTGTGCAAAAATGAGATGCATAATATTTATGCTTATTTCTACCCCAAATTAATTGTTTATGTCATAAGCTTTATAAGCGAAGAAATATGTGATTGAATTTGATATTAAAAACATGATTATGGTCTTTCAGGCGTGTATGAACCTACTATTTGATCAAATTCCTTACCCTCTTAGGAATTTTGGAAATCACATTTCCTATTGAGAATCATGGTCTAAAGGCATCACTTGTGGACCCACAGCTCGTGATACATCCACTGATAATTCTAAGGTAGGTAACTATTACCAATTGTAATTTTATCCAATCCTTGATGTGTTTTGCTTAACTTTTCATATAGACCTACAACTTGTGCAATATTTGTACTACTAGGTGTTAAGTCAGACCTACCAATCAATCTTTAATTATAAATTCAACTCTGATAATTCCATGAATTATGAGATAGTATCATAGCAAATTTTAAATTAAAGTGCATCTTATGCTAAGGCAGTGATCACAACTTTCCTCTAACAATGTGTCCCATGACTCATGAGCTGACATAAAATTTAATTATTAGATTGAGTGTCAATTCTTATTATTGTTCATTTAATTGTTAAATGAATGTATGAGGGATGATCATGAGCCTTTAATTTGGTTTCATTTATGTTCAAAGTTGTTTGAATGGGTTGTATTCAATGGAACCTATATGCCTCTTAATTTTCTACCTTGTAATTGTTACAAGAGTAGAATTATAGGGGTGAGGATTTCTTTTCCCTTGTAATATATTGCAAGGACATAAAAGAGGCTTCAAGACCCATGTATGTATGGGATACATTCATGTAATAGATAGGATTTAACAAACCTACTTAAAATCAAGTAGGTAGTGCATCTATGACTCTAAGTACACTACTTAGTTGAGGCTCATGGTCATCCTTAAAGTAACATATAGTTGTAGGATACAATAATCAAAGCATTAAAAATGAAAATTAACTAGGCTAAATATGATAACAAGGATCTAAAAATACAAGTAACTCAGATTTGGGATGAGGATTACCTAGTTTTTCAACAAAAACAAAGAAAGCTAGAAGAGCTCTTGACTCTTCAAGAATTGCCTTCCAATAGCGCAGTAGAGTAGCAACTAAAATTCCCCAGCTAAATGAATTTTCCTATATTTAAAAATTTTATTGGATCTCCACAATACCTTGCAAGATCTACAATCCAAAAATTTGTGCAAACAAAACTTGGAAAGGTCCCCCAGAATTGCCTCCAAGTCGCTTCTAGAAACTGGATCTCCAAAAACAAAGCAATCTAATTATCTTACCTCTAATGTAATGATGCACCCATAAATTCTATATCCAATTCTCCTCAATATTAGATGGAGATATGGAGGTCAATATGCAAAGATGAAAGGCTAAATTGGAGATAGGAGAAGAAAGAAAAATGAAGCTTCAACTCATAAGGCAACACTTGGGAAATTAAGGGAAGTTGAGATAATCTAATTCACAAGGAATGAGAGAGAATCTAATGCAGCTAGCCATGTATCTCTATATCTATATATAGAGTGAGGATGGTGTGCTCCCAAGGTGGCATCACACTTTCCTCAAGGTGATAGCCTACTTGGTTTTTCAAGTTGGCATGTAAATTTGAATTTTTTTCTCCAAATGTTTGTTCTCCATTTTAATTAAATTAAATTCCATAATTTAATTAATAAATTTGACTTTCCTGTTTAAGTCAATTAGCTTATTTCTTTAAGCTAACAACGGTTAACTTAACTTTTTAAGTTAACTTGACTAATTGATAATGAAGTAGCACCAAATAACTAGCTCCTTAATTAATTGATTTAATTTAAATTCTTAAATTAATGGGATCAATTTAAATAATTAAATTAATTAGATCAATTCAACTCTTTAAATTAATCGAGCCAAAATTGACAACAACCTTTAGGTCAATCAATCAACCTCCAATTTGTCATGAGGAATCTTTCTAACTTCTTAGAAATTCCCCTTTATTGGCTAGGATATGCAATTAGCTTTTGTGTATGACTTATTGGGTTCTATCATTCATTGGTTATGGATTCACAACTCTTTGATACTTTTGAATATTATATATTCATCGTAGTTTAAATTCTTTTAAACTAATCGACTTAATTTAATTAATTTTTATTAATTGAAGAATATCCAATCTCCATGATCAATGTCCAATGTCAAGCCCATGGAGCCCCACTAATTGGCCGAAATGAATGATTTTGAGAACCATTCTAGCTCTATATGTTCCATACAAATATAATTCTTCCACCTCTTATCTCCTGAAAGAGGCTTAGGGCAAAATACTTGTCAGGTCCCTAATAGCCTCAATCTTATGTCTCTACTCAAATGTTCGATTCCACTTTATTACCTTATCTTTGAAAAACTTCTTTTCCAAATTGTCATACTACTTTGGGCAAAGACTCCTTGGAATCGATCATTAAAGAATACATAGAAAATGTACTCACCCTTCACAATGACAAAAAGTCAGATCCCAACTTAGATCTCACGAACCTTTATGTCTAGGTAGCTCATACCCAGCCTCTACCTGAATGACCCGTTATGTGGCCAAGAAAAATTCAAAGCTTGAGAACCTAAACATAAGGTTACTATGGTTCCTTAGGTCAAAGGACTAGTTATATGCACTAGCATAGGCTGGAGAACTTGCCACTACTGACTTGCCACCTTGGCTATCTAATGGATTCTTGGAGTGGGCTTTCAGTGCCTAGTTCCCTAACAAACACCCACTAACATTGACCCATATCTCGTATGGCATTGCTTATGAAATTGAGCAATTTTCAACTCCTTGGATTTATACATCATTAGTGCAACTCTATTAGGATCTAAGATGCCCTATCTTGTAAGATCCTATGACTTGAAAGTTTTAAGATCACGACTGTGTAAGATTTATTTCATGATCACCACCCAGTGCGTGACCTAATCCCATAGTATGTATGTGACCTAAAGGCTTCAACCAGATGCTAGTGAAGAAAATTTAAGCATAAGATGAAGATAGCTATTTAATGAATATAATTCAATCAGGATTGTATCATAAGTGAAATAGTTTATAATGCCAATCTAATTAGCTTGTGGGCTACTATTCCAATAAGTTCCTACTTTCCCTAAAGCTAATTCCCCATAGTCTTAAGACCCATCTTCTAAAGATGTCTATCAAAGACCATTTATGAAAAGAGTTTAGTCAGTAGATATGTTGTATTCTCTTCCGAGGGAACTCTCTCCACTTGGATATCGCCTCTATCAATGTTCTTCCAAATCAAATGGCATCACCTCAAAATGTGCTTGGATCGATGATGAGAACTTAGCACTTTATCTTGCACTATTGTCTCGTTGTTGTCACAAATGATAACTACTGGCTTAGCAATACTAGGCACCAATCCAACTCTTGGATAAAGTTTTTCATCCAAACATTTTCTTTTATAGCTTCTAAAGTTGCAATGTAGTCCACGTTAGTGGTTGAGTTGGTTGTGATATCTTATTTGGAACTTTACCAACTTCCCGTACCACCATCGAAGCAAAATATAAATCTATAAGTAGATTTTAGATCATCTACATCGAATTGAAAACTAGAACCCAAAAACCCTTTAAGTTATAATTCTTCATTGCCATATACAATAAACAAGTCCTTAGACCTTCTCAAGTACTTAAGGATTGCTTTTACAACTGTCCAATGACTTTCTTTAGGGTTGGATTGGAAATAACTCATAACACTTAAAGTATGTTCCACATTCGGTACTGTACATTGAATGGCATACATTATGCTTCCAATGGTGGATGCATAAGGTATGTGGGACATCCTTTATCTTTTGTCATAATCTTAGGGGTCATACACTTGAAAAAATAAAGGCCATGTGCCATAGGGAATAATCTTCTCTTAAATTCTTTCATACCAAACCTCTTTAGTGTTTTATCAATGTATGGGGTGGGTTTGGGAAAACCCTAGCATCATCCTCGATTTATCTCTATTGATACATATTCCTAATACATAGTATGTTTCTCCCAAATCTTTCATGGAGAATTGAGTAGGTAACTATGCTTTACTGCACTATAACATCTCTCTATCATTCCCAATGAGAAGAATGTTATTAACATAAAGTACAATAAACTATATACTACTCCTACTAGCCTCGTTGTACACACAAGATTCATACACATTTATGACAAAGCAAAATGATTTAACTGTCTTATCAAAATGTATGTTCCATCTTCAGGATACCTGTTTGAATCTATAAATGGATCTCTAGAGTTTGCAAAGTTTTTGGTCACACCCTTTGGATATAAAATCTTATGGCTGCTCCAAATAAATTTCTTCCTCAATGTTACCACTGAGGAAAGTAGTTTTCATATCCATTTGCCATATTTCATAGTTATAATATACGACTATGATAAGTAAAATTTGAATAGACTTAGGTATTATGATTGATGAAAAGGTTTTCTTGAAATCGATATTAAGTCTTTGAGTGTAACCTTTTGCCACAAGTTACACCTTAACGGTCATTACCTCTTTATCAACTCCAAGCTTTTGCTTATAGATCTATTTGCAACCAACATGAACTATTCCGTCTGGTGGATCTACCAAAGTTCATACTTTGTTTAAGTACATAGAATCCATTTTGGGTATCATAACATCAAGTAAATGTCTTGAGGCTACATTAGATGTAGCTTCCTCATAGGTCTTTAGATCATTATCCCATTAGCTCGTCTCATAGAGGAATCTGAACCTTTCAAGTTGCTTCTTGATCTAGTCCGACCTTTTAGATGTTGTGTGTAAGGCTCTTGAGGCTTATTTATTTTTATTGCTTTTGGAATTTGATGATCATTTTGAACTTCATCAAGCTCAACAATAACATTATTTCTATCTAATAGAAAGTTCTTTTCCATAATAGTGGCATTCCTTAAAATAAATACCTTTTATTAGTAATAACCTAAAAACGCTTTTGAGTATCCCACAAACTTGTACAAGGTAGATCTATTATCTAACTTATCTCCCACTAACTACTTGACATAAGTGGAAAACCCCCAAACTCTTAAGTAATGGTAAAAAGGTGCTTTTCCAAAACACATCTCATGCAGTGTTTTTGGCATAAACTTTGAAGGTACTACATTTAGAAGCTTTGCCACCATTTCTAAACCATAGCCCTAAAAAGGATATAAGAACATTAAAAAAACTCATCATGAAATATACCATGTCTAGCATGGTACAATTTCTCCTCTTGGCTGCTCTATTATGTTAGGGTGTGCTAGGCAGAGTCTATTGTGAGAGAATCCCATTCTTCTTTAGATAATTCAAGAACTCAGTAATTAAGTATACTCTCCCTCAATTCGATTGAAGAGCTTTAATACTAAATTCTTTTTGCTTTTGCTCTTTATTCCTTTACTTTTTGAACCTTTCATAGGTTTCAAACTTGCACTTCATAAGATACACATGTCTGAATCGACTATAATCGTCGAAGAAGATGATGACGTAGAAATAGCTTTCTCTCACGCTTACTTTTAGTGGGTCACAAACATTCGTATAGATCAAATCCAAAAGACTTGTGGTTTGTGTTTTTGTCCTATAAAGGGAACCTTGGTCATTTTTTCCTTCAAACAAGATTCACAAATAGGAAGGTCCTCAATAACACTAACATTTAATACTTTGAGAGCTTCTAACTTGTTCATCCTATTTCTAGAGATATGTATAAGTTTACATGCCAAATGAAGACATATTCTTAGTTATCTAACTCTATTTTACTTGATTGAATGTGCATTAATGAAGGTTGAGAATCAAGTATGTATAATTTGTTATGTAATGTACCTGGTGCAACTAAAGAACTATTCTTTAATGCTTTGAACTTCCCATTTGATATAGAAAAATGAAATCTTTCATTATAAAGAATAGGAATTGAAATGATGTTCTTAACAATTTAGGGTGCATAATAACATAGATCTAATACAATGCAAGTATTCCCTAAGTCTAACTTGATTATGCCTTGGACTGTGGCAACAACTTTTGCTCCATTTCCTAGGCAGATAATCATATCCCTTTCATTAAGTGTCCATTTTCTTTCCATCCCCTGTAACATATTACAAATGTGAGAATTACATACGGTATCAAATTCTTATGAGAAAGAATTAGTAGTTAAGTGTACTTCAAAATAATACATAATTTCCTAAGAGTGGCAAGGTATTCCTTGCAGTTTCCTTTTCAATGTCCCTTTTCACCACAATAAAAACAAGTTGCATTAGTTTTATCATTGTTTTTCTTCTTTACTCCCCCTGAACCTTTCAAAGATTGTTTCCTTTTTGAGGAAGAACTCTTCTTCCTTTTATCTCTCTTTCTTGAGCCTCTAAAGCCTTTTGACTTGGAGATAGATGCAAGCATAAGAGGCTTTTTCTTTTTCATTGCCTCAGTAGTTACCATCATGTTCATTAATTGTTATTTCTTGCTTAGATATTATAAAGTTCAAAATGATTTGGTTAAATAAGGGAGGTAATAACTATAGGATCAAATCCATGTAGAGATCATTGTCCATAACCACATTAAGTTGTCCAAACTTCTCGATAAGTCTTATCATCTTGAGTCTATGGTCATGAACACTTAAATGTTTTACCATCTTAGACCTAAAGAGATCTCTTGACAAAACGAACCTTTCATGTTGTGTTTAGACTCTATACAACTGTTTTAGGTGTTTGTAGATCTCAAAAGTATGTCTCATATGTTCATATATCTTTTGGAACTCATTGGTTATGAATTCCATCATAAGGTACCTCGTTTGTAGATCATTATCTACAAACTTGTTGAACAATTCACAAGCCACACCAGATTGGGTCATCACCTAAGGTGTCCAACAGACTTTGATTAAGCACATAGGTTTGCTTTTCAAAATTAAGAATGATTTTAAGGTTCCTCAACCAATAATGGAAGTTAGGCTTGACAAGTTTATTTCTTTCCAAAATAGTAGAATGGATTCCTAGCCATATTTCTTTTTGAAGATTTGAAAAATCTAAAGAGGTAAAAAAAGAGTATAAGCATATGATTGAATATTTGATATTTGAGAAAATATATTCATGGCTTTTCAAGCATGTTTTTTTTTCTCTTACTATTTTATCAAAATTTTCACCCCTAGAAAAATTTAGAAAATTTCATTTCCAAGTGAGAATCAAAATCCTAAGGACTTTTAAGCAAACCGACAACTCAAGAGATATTTACAAATAATCAAAAGATAAGCAACTTTTTCTAATTGCATCTTACGCAACTCTTGATGGATTTTGCCTTATTTTCATATAGACTGACAACTTATGTGACATTTACACTACTAAGTATTTAGTTGAGCCTACCAATCAAGCTTTGATTCGAGACGGCTACATGACATCCCACAACTCATGTGCCAATGCATGGGAAGCCTTAAATCAAAGGTGTGTCATATGTTAAGTATATGGTCACAGCTTTCCATCATAAGTGTTGAAATAGTTCCCCCAGAGCCAATTAGATTGACCTTGTAAACTATTTCATTATAATCTTGATTGAATAATATTCATTATATGGCCATTTTTATCTTATGATTTTTATTTTCTTCACTTACATTTGGAAAAAACCCATAGAACACACAAGATTGCGTAACTTGATCATGCACTGGGTGGGATCATGGAATAAGTCCTATACGATCATGATCTTAAATCTTCCAAGTCATAGGATCTTATGAGGTAAGACATCTAAGATTTGGATATACTTACACTAATGATGCATAAATCCAAAGGTTGGATGTTGCCCCATTCCATGAGCAATCCCTTATGAGATATAGATGCATATTGGTGGGTGCTTGTTAGAGAAAAAAGCACTGAAGACCTACATGGAGAATCCACTAGACAGCTGAAGTGGCATGTCAATAATGGCAAGTTCTCCAGTTTACACTAGTGCATATTATTAGTCTTTTCACCTGAGGATCCATTGTAGCCTTATGTTTAGCCCTTGTGCTTTAACTTTTCCTTGGTCACTTAGCGGGTTGCTCAAGTAAAGATTAGGCAGGAGCAGTTGGAGATGGAGGTTTATGAGATCTAAGAAAGAATCCAAATACTCATCTTTGTGAAGGACGAGTGCATCTCCTATGTGTTTTATAATGATCGATTCCTAGAAATCCTTACGCAAGGTAGTGTGACAATGGATTCGAACATTAAGAATAGAAACATAGTATCAAGGCTACTAAGGAATAGACTAATATCTTGACCTAAGTTTCTTTTGAGAGATAGGAGACGAAAAGACCATATTTGAATAGTACAGTAATGCTAGAATAGTTTTTCAAGAACATTTATTTCGGCTAATTAGTTGGGCTCCATGGACTTGAGGTTGGACATTGACCATGAAGATTGGATACTCTTCAATAATGAGATTAATTGAATTAAGTCACTTAGTTTATAAGAGTTTAAACTAAAGTTAATATTTGATATTTCAAAAGTCACAAAGAGTTGTAAGCCCATGCTCATGGAATAGTAGAACTTAATGGGTCACACACAAAAGCCAATAACATGGCCTATTGAAGGAAGGAGAATTTTTTAAGAGTTAAAAAAATTCATAACTGGTTATGGAAGAGGCAAAATTGTAGTCATTTTGCTTGATCAATTTAAATGTTAAATTAGTCAAATTAATTTAAGAATTAAATTAAGATCAATTAATTAAAGGTTAATTAATTGATGTCACATAACTATCAATTGGTGAAAATTAATTTAAGGATTGAGTTAATTTTGACTAGCTTAAATTATTAAGTGCTTTAACTTAAGAGTTAAGTCAAACAATTATTGATTAAATTAAAGTATTTAATTTAATTAAGTTGGAGAGATAATTTTGAAGGCAAGATAGCACTAAGATCTATAATTAAAATTTCAAAACATAAAGTAACCAATTCCTACAAGCAAAACAATGATCAAATCATGCTTTGGATTTAGATTTAGATAGAGAATTACTTTGATAAGCAAATTCAAGAAGAAACAAGTGAACACTTCACTGATTCCAAAATTTGTTTGCTCGTGGCATAGCGAAAGGATAACAATGATCACCTTACCAAATTACCTCCAAAAATTCTGGAAAAATTATGGGAGATAAAAAACACCTTGAAAAACATGTAGTAAGAAATTTGATTGATTGGCTATCTATAACATCCTCTAGAAAATTACAAAGTTGGACCTCGCACAAATGAATCTCTAGAAATTAAGCAAGTCACATGCCTTGCCTCTATTGTAAAAGTCCACACACCAATGTGATCTTCCTAGATCTCTAGTCTTTTAGTTGGAATAAGATTAGAGATCTGGTGATGATGAAGGCTGAATTTGGCATAGGAAAATGAAGAAAGAAGCTTAGCCTTCAACACATGAAATGCTAGCTTGCAAATGTTTTGGAGGAAAATGAAAAATCTAATTCTTCATACCAAATGTGATAAGCACGACCTCCTCTCTCTATATCAATATATAGAGGTTGAAAATATGTGATGCCAAGTTGGCATCACACAATGCATGAGGGGGGGCAGCCAAGTGGGGTTGCTTAGGTGGCAAAATTTGAATCCAAATCTCATTTGAATTTCATTTGCATTTTAATTATATTTGGAATCTAATTTCAAATTAATCAAGATGCCATCTCAAATATCATTTGAGTCTTCCCTCCAAACTTCATTCTTCCTTAATTAATCAAATTAAACTCTTTAATTCAATTAATTATCCTTTGACTTAACTCTTTAAATCAAACTAGCTTAACTCTTTAAATTAAACTCGCTTAACTCTTTAAGCTAAATTTGTTATCTTAACTCTTTAAGTTAACTTGACCAATTGATGGTCATGTTGGCACCAAATAATTAACTCCTTAATTATTGGTCTAATTTAACTCTTAAATTAGTTGATTAATTTAACACTTAAATCAACCAAGTCAAAATTGACCCTCAAAGCTAGCCCTAAAAATCGATCCACTAGGAGATACCATTTTCTAACACCTTAGAAAATTCTCTCCATTAATTAGAAAACTTATTGAATTTTGTGTATGACCCAATAGGTTCTACCATTCATTGGACATGGATTCACAACTTTTTGTGACTTTTGAATATCTTACATTCATTCTAGTTTAAAAATCCTTTTAAACTAGTCGACTTAATTTAATTAATCTCATTAATTGAAGAGTACCTAATTTCCAAGGTCGATGTCCAACCTCAAGCCCATGGAGCCCAACTAATTGGCCAAAATGAATATTTTGGAGAACCATCATTGCTCTATGCGTGCCATGTAAATATGGTTCTTTCATCTCCTATCTCTCGAAAGAGACCTAGGGCAAGATATTTCTTAGCTCCCTGATAGCCTTGATACTATATATCTATTCTTAATGTTCAATCCTTGTTGTGTGGCCTCACATTTGGAAAACTCCTTTTCCAAATTGTCACACCACCTTGCATAAGATTTTCTTGGAACCAATCATCATAGCTTTTCACAATAGCAAAGAGTCGTATTCTATCTTGGATCTCACAAATCTCCATGCCAAGTAGCTCATACCTAATTTCAACTTAAATGACCTACTAGGTGGTCAAGGATGAGTCAAATCATGAGAAAAAGACACAAGGTTACCATAAATCCTCAGCTCAAAGAACTAATAATATGTACTAGCATAACCAAGAGAATTAGCCATTACCGACTTGCCACTATGACTATCTAGTGAATTCTCTGATAGGTTTTCAGTAATTTGTTCTTTAACAAGCACCCATTAATATGAACCTGCATCTCATACAAGTAGTCATAGAATGGAGCAATCTCCAATCCTTAAATTTATGCATCGTTAATGCAAATCTAGCCAGATCTTAGATCACTTATCTCCTAAGATCTTATAACTTGGAAGATTTAAGATCATGATTGTGTGAGACTTATTTCATGGTCACCAAATTAAGTTTTGCAGTCATAGGTGATCTAAGGGCTTCATCCACATGCTAATGAAGTGAAACAAAATATAAAATGAAGAAGGCCATATAAAGAATATTATCCATTCTTATTGGCTTACAGGGCACTATTCCAATAAATTTTTGGAAGAATTATTAAATGAATAGTTCACTTAATAAAAATTAGGATTTAATTACAAGATATTTTGTTAGATGAAATTTGTGCTTCAATTAAATTCACTAATCACAAGTTAGTGGCCACCTAAGCAAAGGATACTTGGCATCACCTCCTTATGGGAGGTGTGTGACCACTTCTATACATAGATATGGTAGAGTGGCCAATCGTATGCATGTGAGGTGTGCACATTTTGTGTGATTTTCTCCCAATAATATTATGTAGTGGGAATCTAAGTTGTTAGTCTCCCATCTCTTTCTCCTTCTCTCTCTTGCTTCCACCTCAATATTCCCAGCCTTTCTCCCCTCATTCTCTATAAATTTTCCATCATTTCTATTGAGAATAGACCATATATTTTGTGTTTGGACATTTGCATTAAAAGCAACCTATTTTGGTTACTTTTGCTCTTGACTAGAGCCATTTCTAGTAGCCAATTTTTGTTTTTTCTAGGAGTACCTTTGGTGTTTTGATCAGCTTGAAATTTGTATTGACAAATATTTAAAGGGTTTAGGAGTTTCAAAAAAAAAATTTAGCCCAAACAGAGTAGTCTATCCAATGGAAAATTGGTGGTGATCCTGCTGCACTGGTGAAGAGCCTGTTTGACTGTTGGAAGGAGTTTAACTCTTGCTCTTTGTTTTTACCATCACCAAGGTATTTGCTTATTCCAAATCTGAATTTCATGCATGTTTTGATACTTAGGGTGTTTTAGTGGGCTAGTGTTTCAGCATTTTTGTGAAAATATTTGGACCCTAGTGCCACACAAACCTACAAGTGGTATCGGAGCCATATTCATGCATGGATTTAGATTTTGCTTGGCATGGATGATTGGTTTTTGTGAAGAAATGATCAATATCACCCTATTCTCAATCTATATGATAGGTTGGATTGTATGGATGATCTTGCTTGTGGCTCTTTAATTGATGGATTGAATCATGCTATTGTATGCTTTAATTGTTAAATCACATGATAAGCATGTTTTGATTCATTTTTCTTATGTTAAATTTGATTTGGCATTGGTGGATGTTATATTATGATGTAGCCTATTGTGAATGGCCTTCAGTTGATTTGGTCATTTTTTGGTCCAATAAGATTGGATATAATTGGAGATTTTTTTTAAGAATATGATTCTTACTTAAACTTGTTTTTCAAGCATCTTTGGGCACTTGATGTTTTAGCTTTAAAAGGTTTTTTAATCTGAAATTTTCACATGTGTTGTGTGTTTTGATGTTTAGAAGTTGTTCTAAAATTCCTGGTGCACAAAATTTGAGCTAAAAATGGCTTGACTCGGCCATGAACCCCCAAAATAAGGGTGATGCTGACTCATGGCAACCCACAGCAGGGCAATGGCCAAGAGCCACTGCCTAGCAATGAGCAAGCCTCGACCAATAGCCCCTAGTTAGGTTTGGAACAAGTTTTGAGCTTTTTCTTTGGTTCCTTTAGTGATCAAATTTGTTTTGCAACACACACATTGGTTGCACAAATGTTGTGCAAGGCCTCAAAATTATATTGGACACTTTTTAATTTCTTTTAAAACTTGTTAAAGTTGATCTCCAAATATGGCAAAAATATGATGCATAAATGTTATGCTTGTTTTTGCATGACCAATTATTTGTTAATATGATTAGCACTCAATTGTTAGAATTGAATGTCAATTCTTGGTTTATTTATTGTTCATTTAAATATTGAATGGATGATGAATGAATGGGGATGATCATGAGCTTTTAACAATGATTTTATTTATTTCAATTGTTGAAATGGGTTGTATTAAATGAGGCTTGCATGCCTCTTGTACTATCTTGTAAAAGTTATGAGAGTAAAGTCACTAGGAGTGAGGTTTTCTTTCTCTTGTAAAAGTTGCAAGAAGCAAAGAGAATTCGAAGAAGCTTGAAGGCCCATGAATGTATGGGATACACTTATGTAATAGCTTAGTTTAACCCATCCACCTAAAATCAATCAAGTAATGCACTTATGGCTTTAAGTGCATTACTTGGTTAGGCTCATGGTCATCCCTCCCTAGGAGCATGCTAGGCTATTTACTTATTTATACTTTTCATATTCTATTGATGTATGAGATGCATGATTAAGATATAGAGAACCTAAATAAGAAGATAAAAATGGTGAGATCTTTGCAAGAAAAACCCCCCCACTTAGAATGTCTAAGTGTTTTCAAATATCAAGTCAAAATGGATATAAATTAAAAGAGTTTTAATAAATCTAAGCCTTCCACTAATAATGTATGCCATGACAATGCTACTGATTTTATGTGATGGCACTTGGCCATGGGGGCTACACTTAGGAAAAAAGCTGTGAGCATACACTTAACATAAGATGCACCTTTGACTTAAGAACCCTCATGCATTGGCACTCGATCATGGGGGATGTCATGGGGCCATCTTGAATCAAAGTATGATTGGTGGGTTGCACTTAGACACTTAATAGTATAGACAGCACATGGTCATGTGGGTCTATATGAAAAATGAGGTAAAATACATCAAGAGTTGCATAAGATGCAATTAGAAAAAGTTGCTTACCCTTCGATTGTTCGTGGATGGCATTCAATCACAAGGGTCAATTTGCAAGTCTTTGGGATCTTGATTCTCACTAGGAAATGAGATTTCCTTAATTCTTCTAAAGGGGTGAAAGATTTGATAAAATAGTGAAAGAAAAATATGCTTGAAAAACCATGAACATATTTTCAATATCAATTATCTATCACATGCTTATACTCTTTTGTTCGCCTCTTATAAACTTTTGAAATCTCCAAAAATAAAATGGCTGAAAATCCACTTGCAAGTATTTTGAAAACCAATAAACTCACCAAACCTAACTTTCAAGATTGGTTGAGAAACCTTAAGATAATTCTTGACTCTAAAAAGAGGACCTATATCCTAAATCAAAGTTCACCGGACACATTAGGTGATGACCCTTTTGATGAGGCACATGAGGTGTTCACTATATTTGTAGATGATGAACTACAAGTGAAGTATCTCATGATGGCATTCATGACCATTGAGCTCTAAAAGACTCATGAACATATGAGACATACGAGTGAGATATACAAGCACCTACAAGAGTTGTATAATGTGCAATCAGGACACAAAAGGTTCACATTGTCATGGACTAAAGAGGGTTCGAGTGATGATCATGGACTAAAGATGATTGGACTCATTGAAAAGCTTGGGCAACTCAACATGATCATGGACAATGACCTCTATGTTGATTTGATCCTCCAGTCATTGCCCCCATCATTTGACCAATTCATTGTGAACTTTACTATGTCCAAGTAGGATGTTACAATCAATAAATTGGTGAATATGCTTGTGACCACTGGGGCGATGATGAAAGGGAAAAGCCTTCGATACTTTCTTCTTCCTCTAAGTCAAAAGGCACAAAAGGCATAAGAAATAAAGGTAAGAAGAAGAAAAGTTTTTCCTCCAAAGAGAAACAACTTTAGAAAAGTTCTGGGAAGGTTAAGAAAAAAGCTAAGACCAATGCAAACTATTTCCACTGTGGTGAAAAAGGGCATTAGAAGAGAAACTGCAATGCCTATCTTACAACCTTTGAGAGGGGTATGTTTATTATTAAAATGCATTGCATGAATAATTCTTGCCCATGGGTATTCGATACCGCATGTGATTCTTACCTTTGTAATTCATTACAGGGGATGAACAGAAGAAGAAATCTATGTGAAGGGGATATAATCCTTCACCTTGGAAATGGGGCAAAAGTTGCAACCATGGTCCAAGGCAGAATCAAGTTGAACTTGGGAAATTCTAGTATTTTGCTTAATCTAGTTTTTTATGTACCAAATCTTGTTAAGAACGTCATTTCAATTTCCATTCTTAATAGTGAAGGATTTGATTTTTCTATATCAAATGTAATTTTGAAAGCATTAAAGAGTGGTTCGTTGATTGCTAAATGTACATTGATTAATGGATTATGCATACTTGATTCTCAAACTTCACTAATGTATATTCAATCAAGCACAAGGAAATTAGATAACTAAGAAGACGTCATTCTTTGGCATGCAAGAATTGGGCATATCTCCAAAATTAGGATGAATAAGATAAAAGCTCTCAAAGTACTAAATATTAGTGGCGTTGAGGATCTTTCTACTTGTGAATCTTGTTTGAAGGGAAAAATGACCAAGGCTCCTTTTGTAGGACAAATGGAGCACTTCACAAATCTTTTAGATTTGATCCACGTAGATATTTATGGTCCACTAAGAGTTAGTGGGGGAGAAGGTTATTCTTACTTCATCACCTCACCGATGATTATAGTCGGTTTAGACATGTGTATCTTATGAAGTACAAGTCTGAGGCCTTTGAAAAGTTCAAAGAGTACAAAATTGAAATAGAAAAGTAAAATGGATTTAATATTAAAGTCCTTTGGCCAAATCAAAGAGGTGAATACTTGAGTACCAAATTCTTGGATTATCTAAAGTAGAATGGGATTCTCTTTGAATCTGTCAAGGCAAAAATGTTTTCTGTGTTCAATGAGTATTGAAAAATGCTACTACGCCAACTTTTAGTGCATCAACTTCTATTTCTCAAGGCATGGTTGATGATAATATCTTTAGTCCTTCAACTCAAAGTATGGACTGTATGGATGTGTTAAAGGTATTTTAAATAATAAGTACTTTATTTAAGTTAATTCGCATTTTGTCATTTAATGTTCTTAACTTATTTTAATATAATTTCAGGAGTTTGACTTATTTTAGAGCTTAGAATTTGTCACCAGTGCTCAAAAAAGCCAATTGGAGTTGTACTTGGATAAATCAAGAATTGAAAGAAATACAAAGCTTGATATACTTGGTTTTTAGAAAGAACACCCATGCAGATATCCTAAATTTGCTCAAATGGCAAGGGATATATAAACCATGCCTATTTCTATAGTTGCATCTGAGTTGGCTTTCAGTACTGGTGGAAGGATTCTTGATCGATATAAGAGTGCACTGAAGCCAAGTGTTGTTGAAGCATTAGTCTGCTATAATGATTAGCTTTTTAGACAAAAGAGTAAGCTTTTTCTTATCACTACTTTGAACATTGGGAAGTATTTAATTGTAAACTAATCATCTTTTTTGTTTACTTGCGATAGTATCTACTGAAGTGAAATTGGATGAATTGATTAAAAATATTATGACATGTCAAAATGAAAATGATGCCAAGTTAAGTACCGTAGTTAATAGCTCTAATGTTGCTGATCTTGATATAGAGGATCTTTAATAACATGAATTTTGGTAAGTGTTTTTAGTATTCTATATGCAATTTATCATTATATAAGTATATATCATATATATACGTGTTTTTTGATGGAAGATTCATCTTTAGCTTATGGTAATAGAACTTTTTGGCTAGAATGGAAAAAAGAGTGAGGTTGAAATCTATTTTGGTGCTATGGGCATATGGTGGCAATTTTTGGTAATTGGATTTCGTACTTTTGTTGCTACATGGATTTTGATACTTAGTTAAAATTTTCAATTTCTCTTGGATATTCCTTTTGATTGATGTAATAGATGAGGAAAGGGTCAGATTTGCATATGTATACTATTTTTAATTTTTTTTACACAATTATATATGATATTTACATTTTTAGCTGATAGCAAAAGGTCAAAGGCTAATGTGTAATCATTTGGATATGAAGTGTATCATAGTGATCTAAATATGACTTACTAACAAGTTGGTCACATGAGTATGTGTGGCTAAATATTTTGGAATTATGTCTGTATTTGTTGCTTTGAGATTATAAAAAATCAGTCATCCTGGCATTTTGTTCATGTTTTCCTTTTTTCATATTCCCCACTTGTATCTTAATCATAATTAAGTATTTTAAGGATTATCTTGCTTAACTTTTAGCTTCTCATATTATAAAGGTAAGTATTTTTTATCTTACTTGTGAGCTTCTCTGTTTTCAATTGGTAGATATATATATATATCATGTTCAATGATTAATTTTTTGGATTAGTCAGTAGAAACTTGTTGGTTCTATTGTCTCATTTGTTTAATTTCATTACCTTGCAATAGATTCTATTATCTCTTTATTTAATTTCATTTCCTAGCAGCAAATGCATTGTTTGATGTATACTTGTTTGTAAATAGTTTGCAATTGAGCTAATTTCTTTTTTGTTGTGCTTCTGATTAGGAAAAATGTGTGACTAAATTTGATTTTAAGCGGTAAAAAAGAGGGAAAAAAATTAGTGTATAATTAGTGAATTTGGAACAATTGCTTGCTGCAATAAGAATACCATTGGTAGTTAAAGTGGATAATTTGTTTGATTAGACTTTCTAATGTTGGTTCACATTATAATTATTTGCTTATTTGGTTCTATATAGGCAATTAGAAATCAGAATCTGCTTTTAAGCTCTCTTTATTGGTATAAGCCATCCACTCAATACATAAGGAAGTCCTCTGAGTATTAACTTATTTCCATTGCATCTAGCCTGTTTGACATTTTGTTAACATGTTTGAGTTGCTACATTTAGTTTGTGGTCTATAATTGTGACTAAAGAGTGACTTATTAGTTGTTAAGTTAAAAAGTAATTTTGAACTCTTACTTTTACTTATTGAGTATAGCTATTCTTTATGATTTACTAGTTTAGGATGATCCTACCAGGGAGGAAAACTACTTAGGCAAATGAGGTGTTTTCTAAGAGCAACGTGGTTGTGGTTTTGTAATTTTGATAATGGTATGTTGTATCCTCTTTCTCTAATATTCCTTCTTAATGTGAAAAAGCCATCGCTTCTTTAAAATAAGATGCATTAACTTAGAGAGTTAATTCTTTTCCAGTGTTCTTTGACTTCTCAGACATCTTTGGGGGACAAAGTTATAGTAGTAATAGGTAAACTCACCACATTGGAAGATAGATAAAGTGTAAAGGTTTCTTGTCCCATATGTTTGAATGTACTCTGAGTACCAAGTGAACTAAACATAGGGTAGAGACTTTTGTTCTGCAAATTAGTTTGCTGGAAGACTAAAGATGGGCCCTTTTGGAAACTTTATTGCTGGATCTTACTTAATTCAAATATGTTGAAGTTTATTAGCTTTTAGTTAATTGTTCCTTTTATTAGAGGTTATTAGTAGCAATTTCCTTATATATTAAACTCTATATATTGAACTTATTCGGCTATTAGATGAAGTTCAAGTATCAACTTTCTCTACGGTATAAAAGTTGGACCACTAGAGTATAATGTTGATTTTTTCTAAATTTTTTGTATAAGTTGACTTTTTTTGAAAATATTAAGATTCTACTTGAATATAAAATGTGTAGGTTTTTTAGATAAATTATTAATGGAAAAAAATCATATGCTAAATGAGTTAAGTTCAGGTTAATAGTTTAGGTTGACATGAAAACTTTTAGGTTGGGTTTAAGTTGAGGCTTATTGTGTTGGGTTTGGGTTGAGCAAAATTTTGTGATATTCCTACCTCAACCCAACACGAAACAATTCAGCATGACATGATTGCCACCCCTACTTTCAGGCATGTTTTTCTTTCACTATTTTATCAAATTCCTAACCTCTGAGAAGAATTCGAGAAATCTTATTTCCCAGTGAAAATCAAAACCTTAAGGACTTGTAAGTAGACCCCCTAATGGAATGTGTGATGTCAACTTGGCATCACACTATTCCACATCTATATATAGATATAGATTGCTGGCCGGCCATAAGCAATGCTAATTGGTGTGAAGAATTAGATTCTTCATTTTCCTCCAAAATATTTAGAAGTTAGCATTTTATGTGTTGAAAGCTAAGCTTTTCCTTCATCTTCCTATCCCAAATTTGGCCTCCATCATCACCAAATCTCTAGTCTTATTCCAACTAAAATACTAGAGATCTAGGAAGATCTTATTGGTGTGTGGACTTCTACAATAAAGGCAAGGTGTGTGACTTGCTCAATTTCTAGAGATTCATCTGTGTGAGGTCCAATTTTACAATTTTCTTCAGGACCTTCTAGATGGCTAATCGATCTAAAATTTTAACTAGAAGCTCTCCAAGGTGTTTTCTATCTCTAAATATGTTTTCATAAGTTTTGGAGGTGATTTGATAGGGAGATTGTTGCAATCTTCTCACTACACCACAAGCAAGCAGATTCTACAATCAATGAAGTGTTCACTTGATACCACTTGGATTTGCTCATCAAGTTAATCCTCTATCTAAATATGAATCATAGGCATGATTAGATCCTTGATTAACATGTAGGCACTAGTTTTGAAGTTTTGATTTTAGATACTAGTGTCTATCTTGCCTTTAGCATTATCATGTTATATACTATTAGTAAAAGGTATGGATTAATTAAAACTCTTTTTTATTTTTTTTCATTTTGAATTATTATTTTGAAATCACTTAGACTCCTCTAAGTAGAGGGATTTTCTTGCTTGTAAAGATTGCATCGATTTCATCTTCTTATTTAGGTTTTCTGTATCCTAACTATGAATCTCATACATTAATAGGATATGAAAAGCATAAATAAATAAATGCGCCTACCATGCGCCAAGGGTGAGATGACCGTAAGCCTTAACAAGTAGTGCACTTTGAGCCATAGATGAACTAATTAGTGGATTTTAAGTGGGTTGATTAAATCTAACTATTACATATATGTGTCCCCATACATTCATGGGTTTTCATACCTCAAATGGTCTTTTTGTCTCCTTGCAACAATTATATGAGAAAGAAATCCTCACTCCTAATAATTGTATGCTCATAATATTTACAAGATAGAAATTAAAAGACATGCAAAACCTAATTTAAGAAACCCTTTTCAACTACTTGAAATAAGTAAAATCAATATTAAAGGCTCATGATCATCCCCATTCACTCATCATCCATTCAATAATAAAATGAACAATAAATCAAGAATTGACATTCAATTTCACAATTAAATGTTTTTTTCATAAACAATTAATTATCTAGCAACAATAAGCATAACAATTATGCATATAAGTTTTGCACAAAATTGAAGAAATTGAACAAGATTTTAAAAACATTAAAAAATATCTAACATGGCTTTGAACACTTACACAACATTTGTGTATTAAAATAAGGATGAAATAATCAAGTTTGATAGGTCAAAACACCAAAATAACACAGAAATGGGTTCAAGAGTAAGCATTGGCAAGCTGTTATCCAACTGGCAGGCTAGGCATGCAACGGGCATGCACAAGGCATGCCTATGGCCGTGCTTAGTTGCTACCAAGCAGAGTGGTAGCCTTGCCACAACTTACACCAATTAACCGTTTAAGCACCATTTTGTATTTTAGCATTTCCAATCCGTATGGACAACTCCATAAAATCATTACTTACAAATTTTATTAAATTTTCAAATTATAAACACCTTTAAAAATTGGAAATTAGAGTGCTCAGACATGCTTCAAAAATCAAGTTTAACTAAGAATTAACAATCTCCATAAATCTCCAATTAACTCTAATCCAGTTGGATTCAAAAATGACCAAAACACCTTAAGGCCAAATTTAACATGCTATATCAACATATAAATGCTAAATCAATATTTAACATAATCGTCCATGAATCAAAAACATACTAACACATGAATTAACTTTTAAAACACAGATTAGCATAATTCAACTCATCATCAAATGAGCCACAAGCAACATCTACCAAACACTTAAACCCATGACTTAGATCAAGTATTTGGAGATCTATATCAATTCATCACATGAATCAATCAAACAAAAATTCAAATTAAAGCACGAAATAGGCTCCAATACCACTTGAAGAAGAGTGTAGCATAAGGATCCAATTAATAAAGCAAAAATAGTTAAATCAAAGTTAATCAAAGTTAACTACACTCCATCCAAAGATCAAATCATGCTGTAAAGTGGATTTAGATGAATATAAATACCTGGATTGGTCAAAATCCAAGGTAGAATTGAAGAGAAGATTAAACTCTTCAAAATTATATTCTCTTAGCACAGCGAAAAACCGACAACATTTGCCCGAGCAAATCACCTCTGATTTAACCAAAATTTGGAAAGAACCTCCCCAATACTTTTAGGAATATCCAATACAAATTTCAACCAAAATAAAAATGGCAGATGGTCTAAATTTGCCACCAAACTTTCTTCCCTGAAGTGGATCTTCAAAAACAAAGTTATCCAAGTGTCTAGCCTCTAATGAAATGATCCACACACCAAAGGAAAACTACAATCAGCCATTGAGATAGAACATCTGAAGAAGAAGAAGTGATAAAAGATGATTTTAGGAAGGGAGGGTGAAGAAAATAGGTAAAACTTCAACATACGAGTGGATCATACTTTTGGAGAGAAAAAGATAATCTAACTTGTTGATTGCTCATTAGCATGTGGCTAGCCACATATCTCCTATTTCTAGGAGTGGAGGTGTGATGCTAGTTAGTATCACACCCTCCATGAAGTGATGTTCCAACTAAGTAAGGCCACTTGCATGTGAAATGTGAATTTCACTTGCATTTGAATTTCATTTAGAATCTTCATTTCATCTTGGGAAATATCATCTAATTAAATTCTAAATACACCTCAAATGAACTCCTTCATTTGAATTTCCATCCAAAACTAATTATTCATATTAATTAAATTAACTCTTTAATTTAATTAATTGGTCTTAACTCAACTCCATAAGTCAACTAACTTAACTCCTTAAGTGAGAAGGTGCTAACTTAAACCCTTAAGTTAACTTGACTAATTAATAGTCATATGGCATCAATCAAGCTAAATTCTTAATTTAATTGGCCTAATTTAATTTCTTGAATTATTTTAATTAATTTAAGAATTAAATTAATCAAGCCAAAATGACCAAAAATTGGCCAACCATTTTCTTTCACAAAATTGATCGCTGGAATTTTCTAACCCTTAGAAAATTCCCTTCACCAAATAGAACTTCCTATTGGCTTTCGTGTATGACCTATTAGGTTTTACCATTCATTGAACATAGGCTCACAACTCTTGTAATGTTTAGGATATTGAAATATTCACATTAGTTTAGACTCTTTTAAACTAATAACTCAATTCAATTAATTTCTATTAATTGTAGAGTACCCAATCTCTATGGTCAATGTCCAAACTTAAGACCATAGAGCCTAACTAATTGGCTGAAATGAATATGCTCTTGGTGAACGATTCTAACTTTACGTTTGCCATGAAATACAATCCTTTCATTATGTCTTAAAAAAGGACTAGGGCAAAATATCTGTTGGCTCTCTTTAACCTCAATAACTATGTGTATATTCCTAATGTCCAATTCTAGTTTATGACTTCATCTTTGAAAAACTCCTCATTCCAAATTATCATACTGCTTTGCGTAAGGACTCTTTAGAATTGATCATTATAGAATACATAAAAAATGTACTTGCCATTGACAATGACTAGGAGATGGATCCCATCTTAGATCTCACAAATTTCTACATCTAAGTAGCTTATACCTAAGCTCAACCTGAATGACCTGCAAAGTTGTCAAGGAAAAGTCACAGCATGATGACCTAAACACTAAGTTACAATGGATCCTCAGGTCTAAGGACTAATTATATGCACTAGCATAAGCTATGGAACTTGCCACCATCGACTTACCACTATGGCTATCTAGTAGATTCTTTGGATGGGCCTTTAGTGAACTTGTTCTCTAACAAACACCCATGTCCAATATAGATTGCTCATAAAATAGAGCAATATCCAACTCCGTGGATTTATGCATCTTTTGGTCAAATTTATTTGAATCTTAGATATCCTATCTCATAAGATTATATGATTTTTAATATATTAAGATCACAACCATGTAAGACTTATTTCATGATCACCACCCCGTGTGTGATCAAGTTCTGTAGTCTTGTATGATCTAAAGGCTTCAACTAAATGCTAGTGAAGTAAAATAAGCATAAGATGAGGATAGCTATTATGTATGAATATCATTCAATCAAGATTATCTTACAAGTAAAATAGTTTACATACCAATCCAATTGGCTGCAGGGTACTATTCTAACAGTGATTAGCTTAATTAAACTTGCCAACTTATGGAGTTAAGTTGGATCAATTAAATTAAAGAGTTGATTCAATTAATATTAGAGAATCTTTTTTTTTTTGGATAACATTTAAATGGAAGAGTCCATTTAAATATTATATTCTATTCAAATATTGGTAAGTAAAATAGAGATTTTGATTAGTTGGATTAAAATCTAACTTGAAGTAGGAGTAAAATCTTACTTGTAGTCAAACTTGGCACTTAATTAACATCACTTAGACCAATAGTGTGAGGATGCCTATAGAGAGTCCTTGATATACCCAAATGCTCAACAAAAGATCTTAAATAGTCTTGAAGTAGGCAACCATAGAGGATATATATACATATATATCCCTCCTCATCTCTTTTTGGTGTGACCAAAAGCTATATCCTAAATTTTCTCTAATCTTTTCTCTTCCTATCTCTCTCTTCCTCTCCAAAAGATAGAAAGATTAAGAGTGATCAAAAGTTGTGTGGATTGGATTAGAGGCATCACAATTGAGGTTCTTTGAAATGAACGAGAAAGAGTCCAAGTTGAAAAAGGATTCTTCATTTTAGGAGGCATCTTAGGCAATTTTTTCTCCCCTTGTTGCTACTATTTTAGATAGTTTTCTGGTGTTTTTGAAGCTGATTTGCTTCTTCAAATTAGGGGAAAATAGTGGCTAATAATCGGCCAAGGAAAAGTGTTAGTGAATTATTGAAGAGTCATTTGGCTACGTTACCTTATTGATTTGGAAGATCTTTAAGATAATTGTTTCTTCCTTTAAATCCATATTTTTGGATTAAAATAGATCCTTAAATGATAGTGAACTAAGTTAAATTCATGTGATGGGAAAGTTTCAAATTCCATTATGCCTTAGATCCTTGATTTACCATCTCCTTCACTTGTCTTATTCTTCCATGCCGGTGTGTTGTAGACTCATGTCTACCATGCTGCAGATTTTTTTGTGCATCCTTAATGC
>JACGDI010004041.1:837085-906449 GCA_014898725.1 Jacaranda copaia | reverse complement strand
TTTTTTTTTTTTTTTTTGTCACCAGCATTGCTTTGATGTGAATGTCAAAGAAGTAAGTACTTCCCTATTTCATTTCCACAAAAAACAACTATGGTACGTAATCACCAAATTTTTCTATAATATATTTCGAACCTATTCAAAGTATACCAATATTTAATTAAAACCACAAAAAGACTTAATCAAAACCAACAAAGCAACTTTCCAACCATAAAAACATGGTGCAATACTATCTTTCTTAATGTATAAAAGATCATAGTAAATTAACCTATGAAGAAATGCCATACAAGAGAAAGCAAACAGCCCAAATGAAAAATTATTAGCTGAAGCATCTATAGTAAAAAGCACATATATTCAAGAACATTTTCTATATAATGTAGATTGCAAAATGCAATTGAGTTATTTTTTGGCACAACTTCATGATACATGTTGATAAGAAAACATTCAGAATAATAACCATGGATAAGAAAGGAGAACAGTCATTACCACACATGGACTATCATTTAGGGGTCTCTTTTGCACCTACAATAAATAATCATGCCTTATCAAAATACATTATAAATAGCAACATTATATATCCTTCAATTGATTAATCTAATATATGTAGGATATTTCCAGTGAAAAAATACTTTCACCTATTACATATAAATACATAAATTTTAAGTTTCAGTAAATTTAGATACACTCAGATATCAATTTATTATTTTGGAAATCTATAATATTTAGATGAGTACAAGAGATTAACAAACTATCATAAAATGTTCTACAATAGAAGTGAAAACCAAGCCAAATTGAATTATTGAAGCATATGAAAATTTCCATTAGATAAAGAATTGAGAATAGTCCACAGCATCTTTGTTGTCACACAATCTTTTTACATACACCCTCATACTCAAAGTTTGTTGAAACATACTTTATATCCACTAATTATTAATGTTGGGTATATCTTATTATCATTAATTCATTAGCTCTGTGTAAAAATAGAATACTAGGTAATTACTTAATATTCCCAATGTTTCAAACTCAAAGCACTCGAAATGAGGCAATAGAGTTTGCTCCTACACTATAAAAAAATTCATCATTTCCGACAGAATTTTCCATTGGCTTCTGATAGATCAACGAATTGCTAGAGGATCTCCAATAGAATTTTTCTTACAGGGAAAACTATTGTTGCAAATTAATTTCCAATGGATTTCCATCTAGAGCTAGCCTATCTAAAACTTTCTTGTGGATTTTCATCAAAATTGTGATTGAATTTTAATGGTGACAAAGTGTCCTTCGAATAGTTTTTAGAAGCTTTCTACTTTCCAACAAAAATTTTTAGATTTTTTTGTTTTATTTTTTACTTGTTCCAATGGAATGTAGATGGATTTCCAACAGATAATTATTAGAATTATTTTTTTACTTATAATCATTTCCGATAGAAAGCCCTCAAAATTCCATCAAATATGCATTATTTTATTTCATTACACAGGTAACATGTTAATATGTGTATATGAAATAACATACAATTATAATACAAGAATTTTTGAAATAAATGGAATAAAAATTTAAATCAAAATGTAATTTAATTATAAATATAAGTTTTTGTTATAATTTGTAATTACTAAAGTAAAAAAAGAATAAATCCTATCTAGTAGCTACCGGCAGCATCATCATCAAAGTTGAAATTATTAGAATAGTGCCCTACAAGCCAATGAAATTGGCCTTGTAAACTATTTCACTCGTGATACAATCTTGATTGAATGATATTCTTTATGTGGTCATTTTCATCTTATGCTTTGTTTCACTTCACTAGCATTTAGATAAAGCCCTTAGATCATTTATAACTGCAGGACTTGGTTTGGTGACCACGGAATAAGTCTCACACGATCATGATCTTAAACTTCCAAGTCATAGAATCTTATGAGATGGGACATCTAAGATTTAGATAAACTTGCACTAACGATGTATAAATCCAAGGGTTGGAGATTACTCCATTCCATGAGCAATTGTATGAGATACGGGTGCATGTTAGTGGGTATTTGTTAGAGAATAAGGCACTGAAGACCCACTAGAGAATCCACTAGATAGCCGTAGTAGCTAGTTTTTCTACTTATACTAGTGCATATTATTAGCCTTTAACTTGAAGATCCATGGTAACCTTGTGTTTGATCATCATGCTTTGACTTATCCTTGACCACCTAGCAGGTCTTTTAGGTTGAGATTGGGTATAAGCTACTTGGCATGGAGGTTTGTGAGATTCAAGATGGAATCTAACTTCTCACTATTATGAGGGTGAGTACATCTCCTATGTGTTCTATGATGATCGATTCCCAAAAATTCTTGCACAATGTGGTGTGACAATTTGGAAAAGGAGTTTTTCAAAGATGAGGTCATATAATAGAGAATGAACATTGAGAATAGAGATATAGTATCGAGGCTATTAGAGAGCCAATAAATATCTTGCCCTAAGCCTCTTTTGGGAGATAAGAGATGGAAGGACTGTATTTGCATAGCACGTGTAAAGTGATGATGGTTCTCCAAAATATTCATTTTGGCCAATTAGTTGGTCTCCATAGGCTTGAGGTTGGACATCAACCATGGAGATTGGATACTCTTCAATTAATGAGATTAATTAAATTGTGTCAACTAGTTTAAAAGGAGTTTTAAATTAGAATGAGTATAAGATATTCAAAAGTCACAAGGCATTGTGAGCCCAAGTCTAATGAATGGTAGAACCTATTGGGTTGCACATAAAATCCAATTAGCTTCCTAATCAATAGAGAGAATTTTCTAAGGTTTTAGAAAACGGTGTCTCCAAGTGGACTGATTTTTTGGGCAAACTTTGATGATCAATTTTGGCTTGATTGATTTGAGTATTAAATTAATCAACTAATTTAAGAGTTAAATTAGACTAATAATTAAGGATTTAATTATTTGGTGCCAACATGGCCATCAATTGGTCAAGTCAACTTAAAGAGTTAAGTTAACAAATTTAGCTTAAGGAGTGAAGCTAGTTTCACCTAAACGGTTAATTAAAAAGAAATATTAATTAAATGAACGAGTTTAATTTCATTAATTAACAAAGAATGAATTTTGGAGGGAAGACTCAAATAATATTTGAGATGGCATCTTAATTAATTTGAAATGAGATTTCAAATATAATTAAAATGCGAATGATATTCAAATGAGATTTGGATTCAAATTTTGCCACCTAAGCAACCCCACTTGGCACCCCTCCTCATGCATTGTGTGATGCCAACTTGGAATCACATATTTTTAGCCTCTATATATATATATATATAGAAAGAGAGAGAGAGAGGGAAAGAGGAGGTCATACATATGACAAATGGTGTGAAGAACTAGAATCTTCATTTCTCTCCTAAATATTTGCAAGCTAACATTTCATGTGTTGAAGGCTAAGCTTCTTTCTTCATCTTCCTACCCCAAATTTGGCCTCTATCATCACCAGATCTCTGGTCTTATTCCAAATAAAATACTAGAAAATTAAGAAGTCTCATCAATATGTGAACTATTTCAATAGAGGCAAAACGTGTGCCTTGCTTTGTGTCTGCAGAGCTCTCTGCACAAGGTCTGACTTTGAGATTTTCTCCAGGATGATCCAGATGGCCATTTAATCTGTATTCTTTACTGAAGATTCTTCAATCTGTTTTATATCTCTAGTAATTTTTCCAAAATTTTTGGAAGCGATTTGGTAGGGTGATTGTCGCAATCCTTTTGCTGTACAGCGAGCAAATAGAGTCTAGAACCCTTGAAGTGTTCACTTATTTCTTCTCGGATTTGCTTATCAAGGTAATCCTCTATCTAAATCTAAATCCAAGGCATGATTAAATCCCCGGGACACTTGTGGGCACTAGTTATTTTATGTTTTAAAGTTTTGATTACAGATCTTAGTGCTTATCTTACCTTCAGAAATAGTTATCCTACTGAGTGCCATGTTATTGATATAATTGGAGCTACTAGTGGAAGGTCAAGGAGATGGGGATGGGGGCAAGACATGGGAACCTAACGAAGCATCTCTCTATATAAATAGTAGAGAGATCAAATTTTACATTATGACTAACTACTTCGAGAACATGGTCCGTATGTCATTGATACTAACCTATAGACGAGCCTCCAAGCATGCCTCCAACCGCACTTCTCTTAAGACATATTAGTGTATGAGGGCGACTGTTGGTAGCCCATCCCATAAACCCACCCCTTCTTACCCCAACTTATAGCCTAAGTCCACAACTCAGCCTAAGATTGCTGGGTCTCTACATTGCTCCCAACACCCTCTGGCTAACATTAGGACTACAACACCTGTTGGAAGCTCTCTTGCAAGGTTTACAAATAAATATATGAATGCAGTATATTAATATAACTAAAATGATCTTATGTCATATGTAATAAACTTACAACAGCTTTCTTTGCCTCTTATCCATCTAGCTCCATAGGCCTACCTGTGGTGCGTACAGGAAAAACCCCTAACACCGTTAATAGCCTCTGCAACTCTTGAGCCTACATAGAGAATAAGATTTGACATAAGTATATTATATGTACATAATAATGAGGTATAATGAATATAAGAAAAAAAAATTGGCAGAGTCTTCCCTAAAATTAGACTTTACCAAAATAACAAAAGCTTAACTCCCAAACTAAATGATAATAAATTACAAATGGGAAGGGCACCAACCCTTCCTTGTCAACAAAAATATAAACAACAATTGGGTAGGGCACCAACCCTTCCCTATCAATCATGTCTTGCAAAGATTATAAACATAAAAAAAAAATAATAAGCATTCCACATACGTACTAAATTTACTAAAGAGTGAAAGTTAGGAAACTTACAAAACATTCGACATGTGTCCTGATAGATACACTCCCTATAGTATGGAGGCATCATCGGTCTTAGAAGCTCAACTTTCCTTGGCTTGTGCAAACTTCTTCTAAAAATCTTAAGACTGTTAGTACCGATGTAGAGCAGTCTAAGTGTCCTAGCTAATCTATCTGGTGTTTTGCTTATCTTGCAAGCATTGCCTTACATGTCACTCAGCCGGTGACCCCTTATAGTATCGAAGACCTTTTAAGAAATAGCCCTCCTATCAAGAGTCCCAAGTGACATATCTCTATAAAATAAAAGGAAATCTATCAGTGTACTTACCATACAAAAACATACTTAATTTGTAAAAGCAAATATATTAATAACATTTGCTTACATTTTGTTCCCTAAATAAAAAATCTCGAAGGGCTTAGAGGATTTTCAACCAAGTTCTATAGGGCTCCTAAACTTAGCTCTTGATTACCCTTGTTAAGAACTTGGTAGCATCCAACGAAAGCATATACCCGCATAAATTCTTAATATTGATACATAATTATTAAAACAACAATAAAAAAAACTTTTATACAATAATTCAAACTTACCCTAGTATCCTTTGAGACACAAGTGTACCTTACTAGTCCCTTGGGATGGGGGCATTAATCCCTACTCGCTGCCTAATGTCTAGTCAATTAAAAAATCTACTGTTGATGATACTACTCCAAATGCTCCTGTGGTATGGTTAAGTGGAGTAGTAGGGGATGGCTGAGTGTTAGGTGGGGTAGTGGATGGTGATGGAGTACATATAGGTGTAGCGGATAGTGGTAGGGACAAATAATGCTACTGTGAGGATAGGTATGGAAAACGGTATGTGGATGACCTCACAAAAGCAACAAAGGATGAGGAAAGAGTAATGAAACTTCCTATGGAAGGAAGGCATGGTGAAGGCATAAACTAATGTCCAACTAACGAGGTGATGGAAGCTGGTTGGATGGCAAGTGTGTCTGATGAAATATGTAGTAAGGATTCAATTGCATTGCAGAATTTTAGAGACAAAATATCAAATAAAACTAACTTGGATTACTACATACAAGGATCTATTTTATGCCTTGATGATAGATTTAGCGAGAAGAATTTATTAATTTAATTAATTCTTCAAAAACAATACATAGAACCTTTACTTGTCTCTTCAATTGAAGATCTACTACTTCCTCTTGCTTTGATCTTACTTCCTTGATTCTTGGCCTTAATTTGGTGCAACCTAAAGCTTGCAAATAATTCTAAAAATGTGCTAAAGTGGCAGCAACAATTGGCCTCTATCAAAGCCTCAAAATTGCCTTTTTCATGCTTAAAAAATTTTTCTTCAATTATATTTTTTGTTCACAAACAAAATACCCAAGTGTGGTATCTGTAATGGTATTCACACTCCTTACAAACACTCTAATTCTTCAATCTTTTGATAGAAAAAGGATAAAGAATGAATGAGGAATTTTAAAGGAGAGAGAAGAAGAAGTTTGGAAAAGAATAACTTTAAGAGAGAATCTTGGAGAGGAGAAGTTTTTTGTTCACAACAAACTCAAGGAGGGAGTTTTTTCTTTTTAGAGTGGCCGATACTTATAGGAGAGGGGGAGCATTTAATAAGGTGTTTCGCACATGCATGCCTAGAAATTAATCTCTATTAATTAAAATCCTATTTTAATTGGGAAACTAATTTCTATTAATCAAAATTCTTTTTGAATTAAAGAATCAATTTCTACTAAATAAAATACTATTTTTAATTAGGAAATTGTGTTTGCCACTTGATTTTAAGTGGACTCTTCAATTTAACTAAACTAAGTTAACCCTTTAAGTTAGTAAGGCTAATTAAATTGTCATATGGCCCCAATCAAATTAACACTTGAATTTAATTGATCTAATTTAATTTCTTAAATTATTTGATTAATTTAACACTTTAAATTAATCGAGCCATCACAACTAGCTTTTAATTAGTCAATTTGGTCTCTTTCAAACTTAACCAATCTTATTATCTAACTCTATAGATAATTTTCCCCGATTTCATTTAAAGTGGTTAAGGCTTTTGTATGTGAACCATCAGGTTCCCCAATTAATTAGAATAGGCTCACAATTCTTTGTGATTTATGAATATTAAATATTTCAATTAATCTTAACTCTTAAACTAATCACTCTTTCAATTAATGTCCATTAATTGAAAAGGACCCATTCACAATAGTTGATGTCTAGCACAAGCTTATGGACCCCAACCAATTAGATGAATTAATTCTAGTGAATGTTTTCTGCTTACGATTATAATGCAAATCCATTCCTTCTATTTCCTTTCTCCCAAAAGAGATTTAGGACAAGATATTTGTTAGTTCCTAAATAACCTTAATAACTACATATCTATTATTGATTGTGATCCTTAATTTTGATCTCAACTTTGGAAAGCTTCTTTTTCAAATTGTTATATCATTTTGTTCAAGAATTTCTTAGAATTAATCATCACAAAATACATAAGAGATCAACTCATTTTTCATAATGAGCTAAATAGATCTCTTATTGGAATTCACCAACTTCCATACTTAGATAGCTTGTGCCTAACCTGAGCCCCAAGTGACCCATTGAGTAGTCAAGACAAAATCAAAGCAAAAGAACCTAAATACAAGGCTATTATGGATCCTCAAGTCAAAACACTAATTTTATGCACTATTGTAAGCTACAAAATTTTCCACTACCAACAAGCTACTTCATCTACCTCATGAATTCTCTTAGTGAGTTTTCTGTGAACTTGTTCTCTAATAAGCACCTACCAACATACATCTATGACTTACATGGATTGCCCATGCAATGGGATAATATCGAACTCCTTGGATTTAAACATCGTTAGTATAAGTCTATTCGAATTTTATATGCCTTATCTCATAAGATTTTATAACTTAGAATATTTTAAATCACGACCGTAGATATAATGCCCCAAACTAAAGATGGGGCATTACAAAAGTGGTATCAGAGCTTAGGTTTATGAGGACCTAGGCTAACATAGAAACAAGAAAAGTGATAAGTCTAGTGAGAGTTAAACTCGATATTGGAAACTTATTGGGCTGTGACAACTTTTGGGCCTTTTGTGCTAGTAAATATTCCTCTAGGTTGTGTGACGTATTTCATTGCATTTATGCTTGAAAGTGTTAGTAAATATAATAGGGGCAGGATGTCTATTTGAGATGATACTAATAGATTAAAAATTTTATGTCTGTATGATGACTGGGAACTATAAGAAGGGTAAAGAACATATAGAAGATGAGATAGAAGAAGAGAAAGACTATAAGCCTAGTGAGAAAGAGTTAAGGCTCCTCAAGCTATGTAGAAGTTAAGAGAACCATACCTTTGAGTTAATATGGGACTTGGAATGGAAAATGTAAAGCTTTTTTAAAAGGAAAAAATGACAGCGATGCGTGAAAATGAGATCAATAAGCTAGTAGGAGAAAAAGAGTCTAAGAAAATAACAATAATAGAGAGCAAATTAGAAAAGTTATGACACATGAAAATAAATGTAGAGAATTCACACATGTATTTTGAACAAATTCACCATAGGATAATGGAACAACTTGGGATGTGATGGTGACCTTTAGGAGTATGATAGATCAATTAATGAATGTCCTAGGAAATCCAGGGGCAAGGCCCTCAAGACCCCAACCTCCTTAGGAAGCAAGAAAGGTTAATTAAGTCTAAATAGAAGAAGTACAAAAAAAAAGGAAATGAGAAAGACCTAGAGAAAGAGTTCCTAGGGGCTAATGAAGGAAATGTGCAACAAAAATAGGAAGAAGATGAGAAAGAAAAGAAAGAAGAGGTAGAAATAGATACAAATCAAGAAAATAAGGATGCAAAGTCCATGATTACAAATGTCGAGGACTGAGGGTGATAATATCTATCTAAATAGGTGAACAATAATGTAATCATGATAGTAGCTCTATAAGTACGAATCCAAAGCACATTAAACTAATCACCGTCTTAGGCCTCATCAATTTTACATACTACGAACTATGTAAATAGTTAGCCTAGCTAATTTTGTTTGTCGATCTAGAGGTACATAAAACTACCAAAGCTAACTTGGCGTTTAATGAAATTTTCATTTAACTCTGATGACTCAAATGTGCCTTATTTACATGAACATTTTTGTGTAGAAATACATATATAATGAAACATTTTTTCTAATTTCCTTGTGAAATTAAAGAATAGGTAGCACTCCACAATCTTGAAAAAAACCTAAAGTATAACATAGCTTTGCATGATGAGTCGCAGGCTCACTCTCAGGCCTCTTCTAGCTAGTGGGGATGATTGTTGGAACAATTCTAGGCAAGCCAATTAAATTAGCCTTGTAAAATTATTTCCTTATAAAACAATCTTAATTGAATGATGTTCTCTATATGGCCATCTTCATCTTATGCTCATTATTTCTTCACAAGCATTTAGATGAAGCCTTTAAATCATATTAGACTACAAAACTTGGTTATTTCACTGGATGGTGATCAGGGAATAAGTCTTACATGCTCGTGATTTTAAACTTTTCAAGTCATCAGATTTTATGAGACAGGACTTCTAAAATTTGGATAGACTTGCAATAACGATACATCAATCCAAGGGTTGGATGTTGCCCTATTCCATGGCCAATACCGTATGAGATACTGGTGTTTGTTAGAGAACAAAGTACTGAAGACCCACTGAAGAATCCACTTGATAGCCGAAGTGGTAAGTTAATAGTGTGAAGTTCTCCAACTTATGTCAGTGCATATTATTAGTCTTTTAACCTAAGGATCCATGGTAACCTTATGTTTGGTCCTCGTGCTTTGCCTTTTCCTTGGTCACCTAGCGGGCCATTCAGGTTGAGATTGGGTACAAGCTACTTGGCATAGAGGTTTGTGAGATCCAAGATGGAATCCGATGCCTCATCTTTATGAAGGGCGAGTGCATCTCCTATGTATTTTATGATACTTAGTTCTAAAAAATTCTTGTGCAAGGTGGTATAACAATATAAAAAAGGAGTTTTTCAAAGATGAGGTCACACAAGGGAATCAAACATTGAGAATAGAAGCATAGTATCGATGCTATTATGGAGCCAACAATTGTCTTACCCTAGGCCTCTTTGGGAGAAAAGAGACAAAAGGATCATATTTGCATAGTATGCGTAGAGCTACTGGTTCTCCAAGAGCATTTATTTCAGCTAATTAGTTGGGCTCCATAGGCTTGAGATTGAACATCAACCATAGGGACTGAATACTTTTCAATTAATGAGATTAATTGAATTAAGTTGATGAATTTAAAAGTATTTTAACCTAAAATGAATATAAGATACTTAAAAATCACAAGGAGTTGTGAGCCCATGTCCAATGAATAGTAGAACTTATTAGGTTACACACGAAAGCCAATTTGATTTCCTACTTGATGGAGAAATTTTCTAAGTGATAGAAAGTTGCTCTCAATAGACCGATTTTGAGGTGATCAATTTTATGGAGAATTTTGGCTTGATTAATTTAAGTGTTAAATTAATTAATTAATTAATTTAAGGTGTTAAATTGGACCAATAATTAAGGAGTTAATTATTGGGTGCCAAAAGGTCTTCAATTGATCAAGTTAGCCTAAATAGTTAAGCTTATTGACTTAAATGTTAAGTCAAAAGTTAATTAATTAAATTAAAAAATTTAATTTAAATAATGAAAATAATATATTTTAGATGGAAAACTCAAATGAAGAGTTCATTTTAATTAACATTTTAATTAATTTGAAATAAGATTTTAAATTAAATTGAAATGAACATGAAATTCAAATAGGATTTGAATTTGAATCTGCCACACAAGCTTGCAAGTGGCTGCCCACCTTGAGGATATAAATATAGAGGTGAGAGGATTCAACACTTGCACAATTGGTGTGAAGAATTAGATTTTTTGTATTTCTCTCCAAAAACTCTCTCTCCATACGTTGCATCATGTGTTGAAACTTTGCATTTATTCTTCCTTCCAACCTTCAAATCGGCCTCCTCCATCATTTTTCTCCTATCTTATTCTAGCTATTGGAATAGTGCCTTGCAAGCCAATTAAAATGGCCTTGTAAACTATTTCATTATAAAATAATCTTGATTGAATTATATTCATCATATGGCCATTTTCATCTTATGCTCATTGTTCACTTCACTGGAATTTGGATATAGCCCTCAGATCACACAAGACTTTGAGACTTGGTCACTCACTGAGTAGTGATCATGGAATAAGTCTTACATAATTGCAATCTTAAATCTTCCAAATTATAGGATATTATGAGATAGGGCATCTAAGATCTGGATAGACTAGCACTAACGATACATAAATCCAAGGGTTGGATCTTGCTCCTTTCCATAAGCAATCCTATATGAAATATGGATGCATATTAGTAGGTGCTTGTTAGAGAACAAGGAATTGAAGACCCGCTTGGAGAATCACCAGATAGCCACAGTGGTAAGTCGGTTATGGCAAGCTCTCTTACTTACACTAGTGCATATTATTAGTCCTTTGACTTAAGGATCCATGGTAACTTTATGTTTGGCTCTTATGCTTTCACTCTTCCTTGATCACTTAGTTGGCCACTCAGGTAGAGATTGGGCATGAGCTACTGGACATAAAGATTTGTGAGATCTAAGATGGAATCCGACTCCTCGTCTTTGTGAAAGGAGAATACATCCCCTATGTGTTCTATAATGATCAATTCCAAGAAATCCTTGCACAAGGTAATGTGATAATTTGGAAAGATGTTTCTAAAGATAAGGTCACAAAAGGAATCGATCATTCAGAATAGAAGCATAGTATCGAGGCTATTAGAGAGCCAACAAGTATCTTAGCCTAGGCCTCTTTCGGGTGATAAGAGATAAAATGACTATATTAGCATGGTATGTGTAATGCTAGAATGGCTCTTCAAGAGCATTCATTTTGGACAATTAGTTGGGCTCCATGGGCTTGAAGTTGGACATCAACCATGGAGATGGGTACTCTTCAATTAATGAGATTAATTTAATTAAGTCACTTAGTTTAAAGGAGTTTAAACTAATGTGAATATTTGATATTCTAAAAGTCCTAAGAAGTTGTGAGCCCATGTCCAATGAATAGTAGAACCTAATGGGTCTTACACAAAAGCTAATAATATGACCTATTGAAGGAAGGAAAATTTTTTAAGAGTTAGAAAATTCATGACTAATTTTGGAGCAGGAAAAATTGTAGTCATTTTAGCTTGATCAATTTAAATGTTAAATAGGTCAAATTAATTTAAGACTTAAATTAAGATCAATTGATTAAGCATTAATTAATTGATATCACATGACTATCAATTGGCCAAATTAATTTAAGGGTTAAATTAATTTTGACTAGCTTGAGTGGTTAAGCACTTTGACTTAAAAGTTAAGTTAAATTATTATTTATATTAAAGTGTTTAATTTAATTAAATTAAGAGTTAATTTTTGGAGAAAATAATTAATTGAAGAGTTCATTTAATGTGGAAATGGAATTTAATTGGAAGACATTTCATAAGATGAAATGGAAGCTTCAATTAATATTCTTATTCGCTAAGCACTAAAGGTTAATGGCCACCTTAGTGCGGACACTTGGCACATTTTCCTTGATGGTGGCGTGTGACCACATACCACCCCACTCCTACATATAGATATGGGTAAAGGATAGGCGGCCACTTGTAGCTTGCAAGTAAGGTGTGATTGATTCTTCTAACAAACTTGTATAGTGGGCATCTAATTTGTTAGCTTTCCATTATTCTCTCTAACTCTCTGCATCTTCCACCTCCATATTCCCAATCTCCCCTCTCATATTCTCTACAAATATCTCCAATCATATTATAGAGAATATGTCATAGTTATGTTGTGTGGACTATTTCATTAGAGGCAAAATGTTTGGGTTGCTCTTGCTCTTGTTGAAGTAGTTTTTGGCAGCCTCTTCTAGTGAGTTCTAAGTGACATTCTAGTGTTCTAATTGGGCTGATTTTTTAACTGTAGAATCCTCAATGAATTGAGACATTCCAGTAATAATTTTATCTTAAAAGGAGAAGTTTAGTTTTAGGAAAATTGGTGGTGAATGTGCTACGCCAGTGAGAAGCTTCTTCAATGGTTGAAGAGAGTTTTTCTTGCTCTACGAATTTTCTATTTTCACCTAGATATTTTTCCTCTCTAAATCTAATTCCTATGCATGTCTTGATCCTTGGGGTTGTGTGTAGGCTAGTTACATTCATGTTTTTTGAAAATAATTAGATCTTAGCACCACACAAACATTCACCAACTTATAATGAGGAGAAATGGGAAGATTTAATTGATGTGTAGATCATAACAATAAAGGCAAAGCATTTGAATTGCCAGTTTTACAGATCTACTTGAGTAGATCCCCAATTTGGTGAATTTTTTTGGGGATATCCAGAAGCTTTTTTGCTTTGAATTTTTCATGATTTATTCCTCATTTTGTGGAGTAGTTCCAAATTTATTTTTGTGATTTTGGAGCATTCTAACTAAGTCAAAAGTTGCTCACTGTCTGTTGTGCTGATTTTAGACAATTTCTAGAGTTGTGAAATGTTCACATTTTTCTCCCTATTTTTGAGCTACAAAAGGTATTCCTCCTTCCAAATCTAGATCTATAAAATTTTTAGATCCTTGGTTGGTTGGGTAGCCTAGTTAATTTAAGCTTTTAAAGTTTTATTATTGGATCCTAGTGCTACTGTTGCTTTCAAATGGTATCGAAGCCTAATTCATACTGTGTTTTGAATTTTTGAATGATTGATTCATGTGATGAATTGATCTAAATCACCCAATACTTGATTTATATGATGTATTAGAGTGTTTGGATGATGTTGTGTATAGCCCATTGATTGATGGATTGAAAGCATGCTATTATGTGATTTAAGTGTTAATTCATGTAATTAGTATGTTTTAATTCACAGTTGCTAATGTTGAATGTTGATTTAACATTAGTTGATGTTATATGTTGATATAGCATGTTGATTTATGGCTGAAAGACTTTTGGTTATTTTTTGCACCAATGAGATTGGAGTTTGGTTGGAGATTTTTAGAGAATTAGATTCTCACCTAGACTTGATTTTTGAAGCATGATTGGGCACTTTAATTTTTAGTTTTAAAATGAGTTTTAGATTTGGAAATTGGTCCATAATATGTGATTTAATATTTAGAAAGTGTTCTATAGTTTTTTTATGCACAAAAGCTGAACTAAAAATAGGCTTGACTAGCTTTTGACCTTAAAACATATTGGAATAATGCCTTGCAAGCCAATGAGATTAGCCTTGTACAAACTATTACATTGTAAAGCAATCTTAATTGAATGATATTCTCTATATGGCTAACTTCATCTTATGCTTTATTATACTTCGCTTGCTTCTGGATGAAGCCCTTAGATCACCTTAAACTGTGAGACTTGGTTTGGTGACTATGGAATAGGTCTCACGCGGCCATGATCTTAAAACTTTCAAGTCATAGGATCTTATGAGATGGGGCATCTAAAATCTGTATAGACTTGCACTAACGATGCATAAATCCAAGGGTTGGAGATTGCTTCATTCCATGAGCAACTGTATGAGATATAGGTGCACGTTAGTAGATGGTTGTTAGAGAACAAAACATTAAAGACCCACCAGAGAATTCACTAGATAGCCAAAGTGGCAAGTCTATAGTGGTTAATTCTCTTGCTTACGCTAATGCTTATTATTAGTTTTTTAACCTGAGGATCCATAGTAACCTTATATTCGGTCTTCATATTTTGACTCATCCTTAACTACTTAGCAAGTCGTTTAGGTTAAGAATGGGTATGAGCTACTTGGTATGGAGGTTTGTGAGACCCAAGATGAAATCCAACTCCTCACTATTGTGAAGGGCAAGTACATCTCCTATATGTTCTATAATGATCAATTCCAAGAAATCCTTATATAAGGTGGTGTAACAATTTGAAAAAGGAGTTTTCCAAAGGTGAGGTCACACAAATGGATTTGAACATTGAGAATAGAGACATAGTATTAAGGCTAATGAGGAACTGACAAATATTTTGCCCTAGGCCTCTTTCAGGAGATAAGAGATGGAAGAACAATATTTGTATGGCATGCGTAGAATGATGATGATTCGCCAGAATATTTATTTCAGCCAATTAGTTGGGCTCCATGGGCTTGAGGTTGGATATTGACCATGAAAATTAGATACTCTTCAATTAATGAGATTAATTGAATTGAATTGACCAGTTTAAAAGGAGTTTCAAACTAGAATGAGTATAAGATATTCAAAAGTCATAAAGCATTGTGAGCTCATGTCCAATAAATAATAGAACCTATTGGGTCACACACAAAATCCAATTAGCTTCTTAATTGATGGAGAGAATTTTCTAAGGAGTTAGAAAAGAGATCTCTCTATCAGAATAGACTGGATTTGGATGCCAAGTTTGAAGGTCAATTTTGGCTTGATTGATTTAAGTGTTAAATTGATCAACTAATTTAAAGAGTTAAATTAGACCAATAATTAAGGAGTTAATTATTTGGTGCCAATCATCAATTGGTCAAGTTAACTTAAAGAGTTAAGCTAGTTTGATTTAAAGAGTTAAGTCAAAGTATAATTAATTAAATTAAAGACTTTAATTTAATTAATTAGGAGGAATGCATTTTCAAAGGGAATAATCAAATGAGATTTGATATGGCATCTTAATTAATTTGAAATGAGATTCGAAATGTAATTAAGATGCAAATGAAATTCAAATGAAATTTGGATTCCCTTGCCACCTTGGCATCTTGGCTGCTACCCCCTTTCATGAAATGTGTGATGCCACCTTGGCATCACACAAATCCACATCTATATATAGATATAGTGTGTTACATAGCTAGAGAGAGAAAGTGGTGTACAAATGTTGTGAAGAATTAGATTATTCATTTTTCCCTCCAAAATCAACCCCTTGTGCAAGCTAGCATTTCATGTGTTGAAGGCTTAGCTTTTCTTTCGTCCTCCTACCAATTTTTGGCCTCCTTCATCCCCAATTCTCTGGTTCTATTCCAACTTATGAATTAGAGAATTAATAAAGTTTTATTGGTGTGTGGACTATCACAATAGAGGTAATATGTGCGGCTTGCTCTGTTTATGGAGAGCTCTTTGCACGAGGTCCAACTTTATGAATTTCTCCAAGACAATCCAGATGGCCAATTATTTTAAATTTTTTATTGAAGATTTCCCAAGGTGTTTTATATGTTCAGTAATATTTTTGAAATTTTAGGCGGTGATTTTGTAAGGTGATCGTCACAATACTTTCGCTATGCTGCAAGCAAACAGAATCTAGAATCAGTGAAGAGTTCACTTGTTTTATCAAGGTAATCCTCTATCTAAATATGAATCCAAGGCATGAGTAGAGCTCTATAATGCTTGTAGGCACTAGTTATTTCATGTTTTAAAGTTTTGATTACAGATCCTAGTGCCTATTTTGCTTTCAAAATAGGGGCTATAGGCTAGCCAAAGAGCATGTTACTAGGGCTGTGGCCAACAACTACTGCCCAACTTAATACCTAGCTTGGCCAACAATGCCCAATTTTAGGTTGGGCAGGTTTAGAGCCAATTTATAGCTCCTTTAGTAGTTAAAAATGATGTTAAATCATATACTATAGATGTACAAGTATTGTGTAAGTCCTCAAAATTATGTTTGACATTTTTAATTACCTCTAAAATCTTATTAATGTTAATCTCTAACTTATTGCATAAATGTTGTGCTTGACCAATTATTTGTTTATGAGATAAGCATTTAATTATTGGAATTAATTGTTAATTCTAGATTTATTTATTGTTTGTTTAATTGATGAATGACTGATGGATGAATGGGGATGATCATGAGCCTTTAATTTTGGTTTTACATATTTCAAGTTGTTGAAAAGGGTTGTATTAAATTGAGGCTTGTGTGCCTCTTAATTTCTATCTTGTAAATATTATGAGAGTAGAATCACTAGAAGTGAGGATTTCTTTCTCATGTAAATGTGAGCAAAAGAAGGCCATTGGAGGCATGGAGACTTTTGAAGACCTATGGAAGTATGGGATATACTAATGTAATAGCTAGAATTAATCAATCCACCTAAAATCAACTAAATAGTGCACCTATAGCTCTAAGTGCACCACTTGATTAGGCTCATGTGAAAGCAAAATAAGCACTAGGATCTATAATTAAAACTTTAAAACATGAAATAACTAGTGCCTGCAAGCATTACAGGGATCTAATCATGTCTTGGACTCAGATTTAGATAAAAGATTACTTTAATAAGCAAATCCAGAATGAAATAAGTGAACTCTTCACCAGTTCTAGATTCTGTTTGCTTGTGGCATAGTGAATGTATTACGATAATTGCCCTACCAAATTGCCTCCAAAAATTCCAAAACAATTCCTAAAGATAGCCAACACCTTTTAAAATATTTAGTCAAAAATTCAAATCAATTAGCCATCTGGATCGTCCCAGAGAAATTCACAAAGTTAGACCTCACGCAGAGAATTCTCCAGAAACAGAGCAAGCCATTTATCTTGTCACTATTGCGATATTCCTCACACCAATAAAAATTTATTAATTCTATAATTCATAAGTTAGAATAGAACTAGAGAATTAGGGATGAAGGAGGCCAAAAATTGGTAAGAGGAGGAAAGAAAAGCTAAGCCTTCAACACATGAAATGCTAGCTTGCACAAGGGGTTAATTTTGGAAGAAAAAATGAAGAATCTAATTCTTCACACCATTCGTACACCACTTTCTCTCTTTGGCCAAGTATCACACTATATCTATATACAGATGTAGATTTATGTGACACCAAGGTGGCATCACACATTCCATGAAAGGGGGCAGTCAAGACGCCAGGTGGCAAGGTAATCCAAATTGTATTTGAATTTCATTTACATCTTAATCACATTTAGAATCTCATTTCAAATTAATTAAGATGCTATCTCAAATCTCATTTGAGTCTTCCCTCAAAAAATTCATTCCTTCTAATTAATCAAATTAAAGAGTTTAATTTGAAGGGCAAGTACATCTCTTATGTGTTCTACAATGATCGATTCCATGAAATCCTTGCGCAAGGTGGTGTGCCAATTTAGTATGGGAGTTTTTCAAAGGTGAGGTCACATGAATGGATTCAAACATTAAGAATAGAGACATAGTATCGAGGCTAATGGAAAGTTGACAAATATCTTACCTTGAGCGTCTTTTGGGAGATAGGAGATAGAAGGACCGTATTTGCATGGCACGTGTAGAGCGATGATGGTTCTCCAAAATATTCATTTCGGCCAATTAGTTAAGCTCCATAGGCTTGAGGTTGGACATTAACCATGGAGATTGGGTACTCTTTAATTAATGAGATTAATCGAATTGAGTCAACTAGTTTAAAAGGAGTTTTAAACTAAAATGAATATAAGATATTCAAAAGTCATAAAGCATTGTGAGCCCATGTCCAATGAATGATAGAACTTATTGGGTTACACACAATTTTCAATTAGCTTCCTAAATGATGGAGAGAATTTTATAAAGAGATAGAAAAGATATCTCTATATCCTAATGGACCAAATTTTAGTGCCAACAAGACCATTAATTGGTCAAGTTAACTTAAAGAGTTAAGTTAACAATTAAGCTTAAAGAGTTAAGCTAGTTTGATTTAAAAAGTTAAGTTAAAGTATAATTAATTAAATTAAAGAGTTTAATTTGATTAACTAGGAGAAATGCATTTTTAGAGAGAAGACTCAAATGAGATTTGAGATGGCATTTTAATTAATTTGAAATGAAATTCCAAATGTAATTAAGATGCAAATAAAATTTAAATGAAATTTGGATTCCCTTAACACCTTGGCATCACACAAATCCAAATCTATATATATACAGTGTGGTACTCAGCCATAGAGAGAACGTGGTGTGCAAATGGTGTGAAGAATTAGATTCTTCACTTTTCCCTCCAAAATCAACCCCTTGTGCAAGCTAGCATTTCATATGTTGAAGGCTTAGCTTTTCTTTCCTACTCTCTTGCCAATTTTTAGTCTTCTTCATCCCTAATTCTATGGTTTTATTCTGGCTTATGAATTAGAGAACTAAGGACTTTTTATTGGTGTGAGGACTATCGCAATAGTGGCAAGATGTGTAGCTTGCTCTATTTCTGGAGAACTCTCTATGTGAGGTCCGAATTTGTGAATTTCTCTAGGACGATCCAGATGGCCAATTAACCTGAATTAATGAATGAAGATTATCCAAGGTGTTGGAAATCTTTAGTCCTTTTTTTTGGAATTTTTGGAAGAGATTTGGTAGGGAGATTATCGCAATACTTTCGTTGTGCCACAAGGAAACAAATTCTAGAACTAGTGAAGAGTTCACTTGTTTCATTCTGAATTTTCTTATCAAGGTAATTCTCTATCTAAATTTGAATCTAAGACATTATTAGATCTTTGTAATGCTTGTAGGAACTAGTTATTTCATGTTTTAAACTTTTGATTATAGATCCTAGTGCCTATTTTGATATCAAGTGGTATCAAAGCCTTAATCATGCTTAGATTTAGATTTTGCTTAGTTGATTGATTCATGTGATGGATTGATCTATATCACCATATTGTCGATTTAATTGATGGATTTGGAAATTTGGGTGATTTGTATGTGGCTCTATGATTGATGGATTAAAAGTATGCTATTATGTGATTTAAGTGTTAGAAAGAGATGATCATGACAAGGGCAAATCTTTGACACTTGTTTCCTCCTCCACATCTATGGGCCAAAGGGGTGCTATAAAAGAAGGTAAAAGAAAGAAAGGTTTTTCCTCCAAGGGAAAACAACCATTAAACGCATCTGAAGAAGTCAAGAAAATTATAGAGGAAATAGCCGATATTATTTATTTCTATTTTGGCTAGATAGGCCGTTAGAAGCTATTTGCAAGGGATACCTTGCAACCCTTAAGAAAGGTTTGTACTTTATTAAAGTGCATTTAGAATAAATTTTTCCTTATGGATATATGATATCGTATGTGGTTCTTATCTTTGTACGTTGTTACAAAGAATAAGAAACAAGAATAATACTAAATGATATGGATATGATCCATCACCTTGGCCAAAGAATAAGAGTTGTGACTGAAATTGAAAGTGTATAATAAGTTAGACTTAGAAAATTTCATGTTTGTATTAGACCTTTGTTATAATGTACCATATATTATTGAGAATATTATTTCAATTCCAATTTTGGATGGCGAAGGATTTGATCCTTCTACAATAAATGGAAGATTGAAGGCATTAAAAAATGGGCTTTAATTGCTTATGGCACTTAACTAAGGATTTTATATATCAGATTTTCAACCATCACTATGCGCTTTCAACTAAGGGAGAAAATTAGATATCCAAGAGGATGCCATTTTATGGCATGTAAGATTTAGCATATCTCTAAGAATAAGATGAGCAAGTTAGAAACTCTCAAAGTAATAAATGCTAGTAGCATTGAGGACCTTCCCACTTGTTAATCTTGTTTAAAGAAAAAAATGACCAAGGCTCCCTTTGTTGGAAAAATGAAGTACTCCAAAAATCTATTAGATTTGATCCATTCGGATGTTTGTGGACCACAAAGAGTTAGTGAGAGAGAAGACTACTCCTACTTCATCACCTTCACCAATGATTATAGTTGGTTCGGACATGTGTGTCTTATGAAGTACATGTCTAAAGCTTTTAAAAAGTCCAATAAGTATAGGAATGAATTGGAAAAGTAATTAGCACTTAGTATTAAAGCTCTTCAATTAAATTAAGAGAGAGAATACTTAAGTATCAAATTCTTGGATTATCTAAAGGAGAATGAGATTCTCTCTTGACGGACTCCACTCAGCATACCTTAACATAATATAGTAGCCAAAAGGAGAAACCATACCTTGTTGGACATGGTACATTCCATGATAAGCTTCTTAGATGTGCCTATTTCCTTTGTAGATATACTGTATAGACGGTGATAAAATTACTAAGTATAGTACCTTCAAAGTTGGTACCAAAGACACTGCATAAGATGTGGGTAAAGCACCCTCTTACCATTATCTAAAGATTTGGAGATCTTCTACCTACATACAATGAAAGTAGAAGATAAGTTGTATAGTAAATCCATCTTGTGTAACTTTTTGAGATACCCAAGAAAGTTTATAGGTTATTACTTTTATGATCCCTAGGGATAAAAGGTATTTGTTTTGAGGAATGCCATCTTTTTGGAAAAGAATTTCTATAAGATAGAAAAGGCATTGTTGTTGAACTTGGTGAAGTTCAAGATGATCATCAAATCTGACAAGTGGTAGAAATAAATAAATATCTAAGAGCTTAACACACAACCTCTAAGAAGGTTGAAATGAATCAAGAAGCAACACAAAAACTTTGAATTCCTTCATGAGATAAGTCAATCAGATAGTGATTCAAACATCTATGAGGAAGCTATGTTAGATATAGATTTGGGACATTGGCTTGAAGCCATAAAATCCAAAATGGACTCAATGTACCCAAATGAAGTATGGACTTTAGTAGATCTACCGGAGGGAATAGTTCCCATTGGTTGCAAATGGATCTATAAGTGAAAGCTAAGAGTTGATGGAAAAGTAATGACTTTTAAAGCGTAACTAGTGGCCAAAGGTTACACTCAAAGACTCAGTATTGATTTTGAGGAAACCTTTTCATTTATCACTATGTCTAAGTCCATTCAAATTCTACTTGCTATAACTGCATATTATGACTATGAGATATGGCAGATGGATGTGAAAATTGCTTTTCTCAATAGCGACATTGAAAAAGAAAATTACATAGAGCAACTACGAGGTTTTACATCCAAGGGGAGTGAGCAAAAGGTTTGTAAACTCTAGAGATCCATTTATGGACTCAAAGTGTCCTAAACTTGGAACATACATTTTTGATTAGATAGTCAAATCATTTAGCTTTGTCAAAGAGGTGTATGAACTTTGTGTGTACAAAAAGCTAGTGGAAGTAGTAGACAGTTTATTGTGCTTTATGTCGACGACATCCTTCTCATTGGAAATGAGGTGGGAATGTTAGAGTGTACTAAAGCATGGTTATCTACATAATTATCCATGAAAAATTTGAGAGAAGCATCCTATGTATTAGGAATATATATCTATAGAGATAGATTAAAAAGGATATTGGGGCTATCCCAAACTATATACATTGACAAGATACTAAAAAGGTTTAATATGGAATAATCCAAGAAGGGATTCCTTCCCATGGGACATGACATTCATCTCTCTAAGTTTATGACCCCTAAATAGAGGAAGAGAAACGAAGGATGTTCCATATACCTTATGCTTGTACCATATGAAGCATAATGCATAGTTCAATATACAAAACCAGATGTGGTACACTTGCTAAGTGTTACGAGTAGGTTCTAATCTAATCTTGGTGAAAGTTACTAGTTGTCCATGAAAATAATCATTAAGTACTTGAGAAAGACTAAAGACTTATTTTTTGGTATATCGCAATAGAGAATTGAAACTCAAGTGATTTTCGAATTTAAGTTTTCAATCTAATGTAGATAACTTGAAATCCACTTCTAGATTTATATTTTACCTTAATAGCTGCATGGTGAGTTGGAAGAGTTTCAACAAGATACCATGAACGAGATAAATATTAAGGTAAGATAATTTGAGGTTTTAGAAACTACGAGTGTTTGGATAAAAACTCCATCCAAGAGTTACATGTAATACCTCGCATGAGGAGCCCACAGTTGTCTTTGGGAGATAACTTAAGACTTAAGACAAGATCTCATTAGTGATCCAAACACAATAAATACGTTATCAATTTATATATGATATCAATTGATAGAGGTGGCAGCTAAGTGGATAAATTTGCCTCAGAAAATAATTTAATAGAATTACTATTTACACCCCTAAAAGCAAATAGTCTTTGAAAAACATCTTCAAAAATTGGGTCTCAAAGACATGAGGTATTGGCTTTAGGACAAGTGGGAGATTGTTGGAATAATACCCAGCAAGCCAATTTAGATTAGCTTTGTAAAACTATTTCTTTGTAAAATGATCTTAATTGAATGATATTCTCTATATAACCATCTTCATCTTATACTCATTATTTCTTCACAAGCATTTAGTTGAAGCCCTCAATCACACTAGACAATAAGATTTGGTCAGTTCACTGGGTGGTGATTATAGGATAAGTCTTACATAGTCATGATCTTATACCTTCCAAGTCATAGGATCTTATGAGATAAGGTATCTAAGATCTGAACAGACGTGGACAAATAATGCATCAATCCAAGGGTAGGATATTGCCCCATTCCCATAAGCTATACCATATGAGATATGGGTGCTTGTTAGAGAATAAGATACTGAAGACCCATCAAAGAATCCACTAGATAGTTGAAGTTGTAAGTCAGTAGCAGGAAATTCTTTAGCTTATGTTAGTGCATATTAGTAGTCCTTTAACCTCAGGATCTATGGAAACTTTGTGTTCGGTCTTCATGCTTTGACTCTTCCTTGATCACCTAATGGCCTATTTGGGTTGAGATTGGGTATGAGTTACTTAGTATAAAGGTTTGTGAGATCCAAGAGGGAATATAACTCCTAATCTTTGTGAAAGGCGAGTACATCTCTTATGCATTCTATAATGATCAATTCCAACAAATCCTTGTGCAAAGAGGTGTGATAATTTGGAAATAGCTTTTCAAAGAGGTAGTCACACAATGGAATCAAACGTTGAGAATAGAAGTATAATATCAAGGCTATTAGGGAGTTGACAAATATCTTGCCCTAGGCCCCTTTTGAGAGATAGGAGATGAAAAACCATATTTGCATGGTATGCATAGAGCTATAATGGTTCTCCAAGAGCATTCATTTTGCCCAATTAGTTGGGCTCCATGGGCTTGAGATTGGACATCGACCATGAAGATTGGATACTCTTCAATTAATGAGAAGTTGATTAGTTTAAAAATATTTTAAACTAAAATGAATATAAGATATTGAAAAGTCAAAAGGAGTTGTGAACACATGTCCAAAAAATGGTAGAACCTATTGAGTTACACACAAAAGCCAATTTGATAAAAAATTTAAGTGTTAGAAAGTTGCTCCTAGTTAACTGATTTTAAGGTGATAAATTTTATGGATAATTTTAGCTTAATTAATTTAAGTGTTAAATTAATTAATTAATTTAAGGAGCTAAATTAGATCAAGAATTAAGGAGTTAATTATTAGGTGCCAAAAGGTCTTCAATTGATCAAGTTAGCCTAAAGAGTTAAGCTACCTAAATTAAGCTTAAAAAGTCAAGCTTGTTGACTTAAGCATTAAGTCAAAGATTAATTAATTAAATTAAAGAATTTAGTTTTATTAATGCAAAGAATATATTTTGGAGGAAAAATTCAATTAAAGATTTCATTTGAATTAACATTTTAAGTAATTTGAAATAAGATTCCAACTTAAATTGAAATGAACATGAAATTCAAATAGGATTTGGATTTGAATTTGCCACCTAAGCTTGCAAGTAACCGCCCACCTTGACGAAGATGTGATACCTAGTTGGCATCACACCATCCTCCCTATATATATAGATATAGAGGTGAGAGAATTCAGCACTTACACAATTGATGTGAAGAATTATATTCTTTGCACTTGCTTTCAAAAACTCTCTCTCCATGCATTGCATCATGTGTTGAAGCTTTGCATTTATTCTTCAGTCTAACCTTCAAATTGACCTCCTCCATCATCTTTATCCTCTCTTATTCTAGCTTACATTGGGGAGAAATTGGATGGTTAAATTGGTGTGTGCATCATAACAATAGAGGCAAAGCATTTGATTTGCTAGTTTTTGATACCTACTTGAGCAGAGCACTGATTTAGCAAATGTTTATGGGGATATCCAGAAGATTTTTTGCTCTGAATTTTTTAGGTTTATTCCTAATTGTGTGGCGTAGTTCCATATTTATTTTTATGATTTTTGGAGCATTCTAACCAAGGCAAAAGTTGCTCACTCTTCGTTGTGCCAATTTCAAATGATTTCTGAAATTGTGAAGTGTTCACATTTTTCTCCCTATTTTTAAGCTTCAAAAGGTGTTCCTCCTTCCAAATCTAGATCTATAGCATGTTTAGATCCTTGGTTTCTTGAGTAGCCTATTTAGTTTAATCTTTTAAAGTTTTATTATTGGATCCTAGTGCTACTCTTGCTTTCAACAACCCCCAGGTAGGAAAGCAAGTACCTACAATAGTCAAGAAAGAAATGCATCAAACTAGGAACCACCCTAATGAGAGGAATAGGTAAATTAGAATCCTTATCTCAATCCTCTAGAATAAGGATAGCTGAAGAACAAATGTATGCCATATGGCGACAGCTTGTGCAGTTCTACCAACAAAAGGAGTAAAACATTTGAGATAAAAGGCCAGGAGAATAGATAGAGCACTAGACCTTAGAACAATTTCTCCATTTTCATCCCTCAAAATTCCTAGGGGAATCTAATGATCAAAAGGTACAATCATAGTTCAAAGGGATCAAAAAGATTTTTCGAGCACTCATATTACCTAAAGGAATAGAAGGTTAGATATGCCACATTTCTACACAAAGAGACTGCTTATCATTAGCAAAGAGTAGTAGAGTAATGGTGGGAATAGGATAGAGTTCCTCAAATCTAGGAGAACTTTACTTAAGAATTTATGAATAAATTTAAGCCACGAGTCATGAGAAATGCTCAAGAATGGGAATTCATGGACCTTATCCAGGGATAGACGTTGGTAAAATAGTATGAGGCCAAATTTAACAAGCTAATTCAATATGCGCCATACATACTCGGGGATGAGGAGCAAAGAGATAAAAAAATTTTTAAAGGACTTCGACCTGAGATCTAATGAGCTTTTACCTCTTATGATTTACCAAATTATGATAGGGCAGTAAAGAAGGCTTTGCAAGTTGAATGGAAGTTGCAAGAACTATGAAAAATTAAAGAGAAAACTAAGCATGGAAGAGCTTTCAAACCAAAAGTACCTAACTTTAGTGGTAGCAACTTTGGGGAAAAAAAATACTACAGGCCTCAAATTGGAATGCCAAAGCCATATACACATTAGAGAGGAGAAACGTCTGATCCTACACCATCAAGATCAAAAAGAAATTATGGAAACTATGGTAAAATAGGTCATGATGAGATTGAGTGTTGGAAAAAGAGTGGAAGATGCATGGCTTGTGGTAGTGATCAACATTTCCTTCCAGATTGTCCCCATCTTCGTATACCTTGGCAAGCCAGGGGAAACAAGAACAAGCAGGTGGGAAAACCTCATGGAAAACCTAAAGTTCAGGCATGTGCTTATGCCCTCAAAGGAGAAAATATACCAGATCTAAGTGATGTTGTGGAAGGTATGATCTCTATTTATAATATTTTTTTGGAAAAGCTTTGTATGATCCTAGTGCTACACACTCTTTTTTATCTACCCACTTTGCACCTAAACTACACTTATCTCTAGAAAATATGTCATACCAATTAGAAATACAACACCCCTAGGTGTAGGATTGGTAACTAATATTTTATGCCAGGCTTGTCCTGTTAGAATTGAAGAAGGTGAATATTTGGCAAACCTTATGGAAATACTAATTCAAAACTATGGTTTAATACTAGGAATGGACTGGTTATGCCATCATCAAGCCCAAATAAATTGTCACACCAAACAAATTAGACTTAGGGAAGATATTTCCATTCCAATTAACCTTTCTAGCGATTCAATTCTACAAATACTGCTTATATCTATCTTGAAGGCTAAATAGATTTTGAGAATAGGAGGTCAAGGATTTTTAGCCTACCTCATCAAAAGACCCCAAGACAAGGCCAAGTTAAAGGAAGTGATAGTCATTAATGAATTCCTTGATGCATTCCTAGAAGAATTAAATTCACTACACCCTGATCATGAAATAGAATTTATCATCTACACCTTTCCTCAGGCAGAGCCTTTCTCAAAGACTCCTTATTACATGGCACCCATAGAATTGAAAAAACTAAAGAAACAATTACAGGAGCTGCAAGAGAAAAAGTTCATACAACCTAGCACTTTGCCATGGGGAGCACTAATGTTGTTCATCAAGAAAAAAAATAGAACACTCCAGATGTATATAGATTATTGAGAATTGAATCAACTCAACATCAAAAATAAATATCCTCTACCCCATATAGAAAAGTTGTTTGATTTGTTACAAGGATCTATGGTCTTCTCAAAATTAGATTTGAGACATGGTTTTTATCAGTTAAGCATTCGAGAAGAGGATATAACAAAATTAGCATTTAACTTTTGATACAGTTACTATGAATTCATCATGATGCCATTTGGATTAACTAATGCTCCTACAGCCTTCATGGACATGATACATCAAATATTTTGTCCCTACTTAGATCAATTCATGGTAATCTTCATTGATAATATCCCAGTGTACTCTAAGATGAAGTAAGAGCACATTACCTGCCTATGTTTTGTCTTGGAAATGCTTTGAAGGCATAAGTTGTATGCTTAGTTTAGCAAGTGTGAGTTTTAGTTGGAATGTGATACCTTTTTGGGGTATATCATATCTGAAAATAGGATAGAAGTCGACCTTGCAAAAGTTGAGGCTATAGTCAACTAGAATCAACTAGAAAATATGACCAAGGTATAAATCTTCTTAGGACTTACTGGGTACTATCGAAGATTCGTACAAGACTTCTCTAAGCTAGCAAGCCTGCTTACTAAACTCACTCAAAAAGATCAGCACTTTGATTGGAATGAGAAGTGTGAGTAGAGCATTCAAGAATTAAAAAGATGATTAACTTCAGCACCTATTTTAGCTCTTCCAGAAGGATTGGAAGAATTTGTGGTATATACTGATGCATTAAAAGAAGGGCTCAGATGCTTACTATTGCAAAAAGGATAGGTGATTGCATACATTTCAAGAAAACTCAAGACATATAAACAAAACTACCCTATCCATGATCTGGAGTTAGCAACAATAATTTTTACCTTAGCAAAATAGAGGAATTATCTATACAAAGCAATTTTTTAGGTTTACACTAATCATCAAAGCTTGAAGTACTTGTATTTCTAGAAAGACCTAAATATGTGATAGTAACGATAGATGGAATTCCTCAAAGACTACGATTATACCATCAGCTATCATTTGGGAAAAGCCAATGTGGTAGCAGATGCACTAAGTCAAAAGTGGAAGCTCGCATGTTTGCAAGGGAAGAGAGCTTGAGAAGATAAAAAAAAATAGCCAATCCTAACAATAAGGCGTAATACATTGCTTGCAAAGCTTAGTATTCAACTTTAATCATATGATGAACTATGAAAGGCCCAAATGGAAAACTAAGGGATTCTAAACCAAAAGAAAGCTAACTTCGACTTTAAAGGATTAGAGTTCAACATTGATGATCACAATGCCTTGTTATTTCACCAATGTATATATGTACTTGAGAGGCTTAAAAGGATACTATTAGATGAAACACATCAAACTGAGTACACCGTGCATCCTAGAGGCATAAAGATGTATGACGATCTTAAAAAGAACTACTGGTGGAATGGGATGAAAAGAGATATAGCTAATTATATATAGAGATGCATGAATTCCTAACTAGTAAAAATAGAATACCAGCGACTATTAAGAGTCCTACAACCACTTTCAATTTCTGACTAAAAGTAGAAATGAATCACTATAGACTTTGTAATAGATCTCTGTATAGTTCGAGATGGGTATAATAATATATAGGTAATAGTAGACCAATTAACCAAGTCTACTCATTTCTTACTAATGGGATCTCATTATCGAGTTGAGAAATTAATAGATTTATATATCAAGGAAATCATCCAGTTACATGTGATTGCGAGTAGTATTGTATTCAACTAAGATCCTAAATTCACATCCAGGTTGTGGAAAAGCTTACAAGAGCATCTTGGAATAATGTTATGATTCGGTACTGCCACACATCCATAAACAGACGGTCAGTCTAAATAAGTCATCAAAATCTTGGAAAACATGTTACATGCTTACGTTTTAGATTTTGGAGGGAGTTAGACCCAATATCTTTCTTTAATTGAACTTGCTTATAATAATAGCTATCAATCTACCATTCAGATGGCACTATATGAAATACTGTATAGTAGAAAATGTTGATCACCATTACATTAGGATATAGAAGAGTACAAAAACAATGCTGACAAGTCTTCAAGAACTATAAGGCTTGAACTAATTCAAGAAACTATTGAAAATGTATAGACTATTAAGTAGAAGGTGAAAGCTACGCAAGATTGATAAAAAATTTATGCAAATAAATGAAGAAATGATTTGGAATTTGAAGTTGGTGACCAAGTATTTCTCATGGTATCCCTGAGGAAAGGTGTTTGAAGGATTGGAAAATGTAGGAAGCTTGGTCTGAGATATGTTAGTCCATAAAAGATAAGTGAAAGAATTGGACCAGTAGCTTATATCTAGTGCTACCCAATAACCTGATGGGAATACATGATATCTTTCATACATCATGGCTTTGGAAGTACTATCTTGATCCTTCTGACGCCATTTCACATAAGCGCACGCAATTGGAAAGTGATCTGACTTATGAAGAGCAACCAGTTCTTATCCTGGATTAAAAATTTCTAGAGCTTAGGAATCGAAGGATTCCTCAAGTAAAAGTGTAGTGGCACAACCATAATGTGGAAAAAGCGACTTGGGAGCAAGAAGATCTCATATGCCAACAATATCTCGAGCTTTTTTGATATTTAGGTGAGAATCTTAGGATTGGATTCTTTTAAGGGGTGAGGAATTGTAATACCCTAAATCATAAATTATAAATGAAAGTGAAAGAATTTAAAATTTAAATTATAGTAAAGATTAAAGGAATAAATTAATTAAAATATTTAAGGAGGATAAATAATAGAAATATTGATTAGGCCTCAATTAAATAAAATTTAAATTAATGAGGGCTTTAATAGAATTAATGAAACTAGGAAGACCTAGAAAACTAACCCAGCTAGATCTAAGTGTTAGAAATTTAAAAGTTAGTATGGTCAGTATGTAAAAAAAAAAATCTAGGAACTAAAGTGAAAGACATGGGTTAATTTGTAAGGCGGTTGAGAGATAAAAGGGGAAATGAAAGCAATGGAAAATTTTGGGTAACTGGTGCAATTAAGTAAAAGTTGTTTTATATATATATTTGAAGGATGGAAATGCTTCAAATTCTCAAAAATGCACCCATGACCTCCAATGCTCTATTTTGCTCTGTTTTACCTTAAAACTTAATTCTAACTTGATAAACTTGTTCTTTACCTCAAAAAAATCAAAACCATACTAAAATTTCCTAGAAATAACTGAAGAAAAGGGGCAATTAAATAGTCGGTGGTGGTGGGTTGTTAGTGTTGGCTAGTTGAACTTAAGGTGGATTGTGACGAGTTCGACACAAGGAAAATTTTGGTAGTTTTAATTTGAAATTTGGTGGCCAGCAAAGGAAGAATTAAAGGTGAGAAGATGCAGCAATGAGTGGTGGTGTGTGCTTGATTCTCGGTGTAATTTGCTGGCAAGGAGACTAGGAAAGGTGAAATTGATTTGGGGGTTCAACTGGGCTCATGAGACACGCCTTTGGGTAGGTCAGGTTAAGCTTCGATGGTGGTTAGCAATGGCAAAGGATGGCGCTCTGGCTACTATAGGCAAGATCTTCAAGATTATATTTTGATTGCATTTAGGCAAAAATTGGACTTAAACTTAGTCTAATTAGGTAAATTTTGATTTTTATCAAAACAATTTACCTAAAATTGATTAAATTGAAACTTAAATTTATTTGAGAGTTTATTGGACCTTAATTTAGATGTAATAATCCTACTGATAAGATACTAATTAAAGAATCTAATTATAGAGCTTGGTGTTCACTTTACATTTGTATGAACTTAACTAGAATAAATTAAATGAAATCAGCATTACTAGAAAGATTAGAATTATAAACTTGCAATATCAATTACTTTAGATACCCAAGTGTTGGAATTGAATTAATTGAGCCAATGTCAAAAAGCTATAGTAACACTATAAACAGCCACTAGGAAGTCAACACGTCCCTATTAATCAATTGTTTATGAATATAATGTACAAGAATATTCATAAAACACTAAAACATAATATAAATTATGATGAGAAATGTAATTCCATTAGAATTAATTTTCTTGTATTGCATCTAATGTCGTTAGGTGAGAAGGGTACTGACATTGTTGAGGCATAGGTAGTTAGTACCATGAGAGTATCATGTGTGTTTATGTTAGTTTTCTTTGTTGGGGAAAGAACCTAAATATTTGTTATTATGCCCCTACCACATGATGTTGTTATATTGCAATTCATTAGCTAATGCTAGTTCGTCCTATGCTATTATTTGGCTTTTGTGTTGAATCTGACAATTTGTCTAAGGTGTTCTTTCTACCTAAAATTCTTAACTTGTTATTATTCAAGTTCTCAATCTTACTTGATGTGACTTCTTATCTTATGCATTTATATTAATAAATATATCAATTCTATTTAACCTTTTTCTTTGTTAGAAATTGTTACTCATCTATGCAATATTAACCTTCTATCTATGTATTTCTCTTAGTAGTCTATTTGGATTTTTCCTCTTTTTGCTTGTGATCCTTAAGTTATTCTTATTTGAATTTCTTACCCAATTGTAGGATCTCTGATTTGCAAATCATATGTATACAAGCTTTAATAAAATGAACAATTTGTGGGAATTCACCATACATCACCCTTACACCAGTTGCTACTCATATTTGATTATGATTTATGTCATATTATTTAAAATTTGGCATTGGTTCATGGAAACCCAAGAATGGATTTCAAAAGATATTTTTAACATCGCCATATCTATTTTGGAATGAGCTAGTGCTAATTTAATGATTATTTGTTCATCATGGCGAAGTGAGGTGTTAAGTTATATGCTATTGGATACAATAAACAATATCAGTGATTATACTTAATACCCTTGGGGATGGGTCCTGGGATTGATCACGAAATACAGATGGGTGAAATGCTCTATGGTGACATATGGGTTATACCCATACAAAGTTGTTTATATATTTCTATCTCATAGCTAGCTAGAGGTAACAGACTATGAATAGGATTAGACATGTGGCTAGCCATGCCTATTGAGTAATTTAGTGTCTATACCTAAACCATAGCCTAAACCCTAACCACGATCGATGGTAAGGGGACAGGAGTCAGACTAGTCTACCATCTATAGAACAAAAACATAACATCACATATATACAATAATTAATATTATTATGATAACTTAATATTTACGTATGTTAAATGCATAAGAACAGTTAACAATTAGACTTGAAAAGGCACATAAGTAAAAATTAAAGTTTGGATATGTAACACCCCAAATTTTAAAATGATAAAATGTTAAAAAATGTGAAGTCAATAAATTTAGCTTGATTAATTTTGGGTTGATTTAATTACAGCTTAGAATTAAATATTTACAATCGAGGGTTTGGATCACAAATAAAAGAAGGACATGATTGCACAAAATTATAAAATTTAGAGGGCCAATGTGAGCAATTTAAAAGTTGAAAGACTTCAAACAAATTAAAATGAACATAATTGCCCTGAAAAAAATGTTGGGGGCCAAAATGAAAAATTAAAACTTCTAGGAGTGAAAATGAAAGATATGGGGTCAAATTGGAAGGCGATTATTACTTTGGGGCTGATTGAAGGCAACCAGAAATTATTGGGGTCAAATTGAACAAATCAAAAAATATTATTATATATACAATTAAGGACAAGATTTCTTCAAATTTTTAAAAGCTAACCCAACCTTCCCCAACATCAATTCTCCTCTATTTCTGCTCGAAAACAAAAACTAATGGTACCGTTCGCTTTCTCTTAGCTAGAGAACATAATGGTACCAAGAACGTCCCAAAACAACCAGAAAAATCACAAGAAAATGCAATCCAACAGCAGAGCTTGGCAGTAATGGTGGTTTCTCGCTTCCAGCAGTGAAAATGGGACAACGTTTGGTGGTTTTTGGCCGCAGGAGGTAGGTTGTCTAATGGTGGCTTCAATTTTGGAGTTCAACAGGCGATGGAGAAAGAATTGATGGTGGCAGTTGACGGTGGAGCCTAAGGTTGGCCACAGCTTTGAACAACTAATTAATTGTCCTATCGTCGTCAAAATTAGAAATTATTTGGGGTATTTTGTTCCTGGTGCTGAGATGTTCCTAGTGCTGGAACTGGTTTATTTTCCAACGGTGGCACATAGTGGTAGTCTCTAGGCAGGTTGCACAGAGTTTAATTCCAAACTCGTCTGGGCTATTCTCGGCCGATGACTGAATTCTGATTCAACCTAATTTGGATAATTTTCAGTAGTAAAATTTTAATTCAATTTATTTATTAAATGTAACTGAATTTTTTAATCAAAGTCCAGTTATGACATGAACCGAGACCACTAAACTATGGTTTGGCCTAATTTATGGATTAATTTTATTAAGTCAAGATTATTAAATTACAACTTGACTCAAGCTAATAATTTAATTTTATGAGTGTTGAGCTAAGTTGACAAAGATACATTTATATTTGTATCCATAGACCTAATAACAAGACATGTTATAAACTGAGTAGGATTATGTCCAAATCAAAGTTCTAATTTATGTGAATGTTAAGATGAAAATAAATTATCAAATTGTTGTTGAGACCTTCTGTATGACTTTAGCAACCAGTTTACCGATATGTCAAGTTAAGGAATATGATAGGTAATTGTCTTGCATTTCTATGTGACCTGAAATTTGAGAATTATGACTAAAGTTAGAGTAATTGAGGAACTTGAGGAGAATATTTGAGTATGCTAAGAATTATGATTCATATATCGTAATTCGTGCTGGGTTTAGATTATTTACTTTGAATTTTAAATCAATTGAGAAGCAAGATTATGAGCTATTTAAACTTCTAAGAATTATTAGAACTATGTCAGAATACCTTTGAGTTGATAAAAATGTTTGTTATATTTATAGTTGAGATCAAAGGATTGATAGAATGATAACTTAAGTTATCTCATGACAGTTTTCAAGTTGACTAGGAAGCCATAACTTGAGCAACCACGAGTAGAAATTCCTCTGCATTTATCATGTGAGTTTATACTTAGTAGTATGAGATTCTTTACTGGCAAAAGAATATAGATGTTTGTTACTATATCTTGTCCATTCGCATTTTTTCGATCTCTGTGTTAAAAATAGTACACCACATCGCCCTTCCATATTGAGCATTTTTGTTGTCTTTGATTGACATCATTTTATCTTAAATTGGCAATTGTGTTGAGGAAGTTGAAAATGATTTTGAAATATATGTTTTATCCCTATGTCTTCTTGGAAACTAGCCTTATGCTGAGTCAATTTTATGGTAACAGAATGACTTGATTTATGCTATGAAATGCTATTGAGCACTGATTGTTGTTCAATGATATTGAACTAATTATTGATACCCTTGGGATAGGCCCAAGGATTGGTACCGAAAGATGATCGGGCGATATGGATCGACGGTGGCTAGTCTCCAATCGATACCCTATTTTAGTTATCCTATCTCCTAGCCAATTGGAGGTAACTATCTACGAGCAGGATAAAACATGTAGCTAGCCATGCCATCTGTATGTGTATATCTAAGCCGATCACTCGAGTTGGAGAAATAAGGGTTCTTATATTTTTGAAAATGGAGAGATAAGGTAGGAGAACTATCAACAACATGTTTTGAAAATGTATTATGGATTTTGCTTTTAGTTTTATTTAATCTTATCTTTTGTTTCTTGCCTGTATTCTCTATTCAATTTCTCATGTTAATTTTTATATTTTGGAACTCCAGCTAGAGATAGTGAATTTTGTGAATTCTCATCACTAGCATGGGACGGTGATGGGATAAATCATCCTTAAATTTTGAAAAAAACCTTCTCTCATAATTTCTGAAAATATTTATATTGCTACTTGCCTCTATTATTCGTGAAATTGTCACCTTGTTGCTATGGCTAAATTATCTCACTAAGTCATTCAGACTTATGTTGTATTGTTGTTTCTTTTGTTTTCTACCCCAGATAGAATCATGCAATGAAGATAGACTAACCCAGGCAAAACATGAGGTAATGAGAGTGACAGAAGTGTTCAATGTCATTCAGGAAAGTTCAATTTAGAACTCGATACATGATAAATATTGTTGTAGAGATTAATTACTTGGAAATATTTGAGGAATGTATTTTTTATTATGATAAAAGTGATGGCATAAGATAGGTAGCACCTCGGTCAGAAGCAAGCACTTCCAGGCCTGGGCGTTACAGGTGGTATTAGAGCTTAGGTTTGGAAACTTGAGCCATGCTAGGATATGATCTTTGGAATATGAAAGGTTTGATTGGTAAAGAACAAGTTTGATTTTGAGGTTGAAAGAGATACAAAAGTCTTGGCTAATGGAGATTAAGTATGAATTTAAAATTTGATTAGGATGAGAAGTTTTGGATAATGTTCGAATTAAAGGATGTGAAGGGTTAGTATTGGGTGCACAACTAATTTATAATTTGTAGCTCCTAAGGCATCGAGCATGTGACTTTTTATATTTGGAGAGAATAATACCCTTAGGAAACTACATTAAGTGTGAATTTGTTTTGGTGCATTTCAATTAGTATATAAACTTATGACAGTTTTAGATAAAGTTGAATTTGATGGATAACGGGATCTTATGGGATTATTGCCGTGGGCATCAGAGTATGTTGTGGTTTAAGATACAATTATTTGGAAAATAGTATGTTAATGACTCAAATCTCCTTGGTATATAAAATATTGAGATTGACAGAGGCTAAAGTTTGTATGAAGATTTGGTTAGGAGGTGAGCATTTGGGATATTGTTTAATATTAAGAGAGTAAAAGATTGGTGTTGGAGTGGCCAACCAATATCTAACCCGCTACTCTCGAAATGTTAAACATGTGACTTCGTTGGTGTTGGGTGGAGTAGTATCTTCAGTATGGCATTGTTGTGCAAGTATATCTTGTAATGACAAAACTTGAGAAGCAAAGGATCATTTTGGGGTAATTAGCATTTTTTTTCACACATGAGGTTGATGTCCATCCGATGTGTTATCGCAAAGAAATTTATATTTCAATAATGGGATTGATCAGTATGATTATATTGGGATATTTGAAAGGAAACAAAGAATAATTTCCATAAGGAAATCTTTCATGGTAAAGATGCCTGTCATGGAGATGTGGGCATAATTTGAATGTTTGGGAGGTTAGTTCATTAATAGTAAGGAAACTTATTTATATGGTCATAAAATGACCACAAACAAATGAAAGTGAGGTTGACTATGAGAACAAGGTTGTTAAGAAATGTAGAAGATATCTATGGCTAGTAAAAGAGTCTGGAAGAAAATACTAAGGTACAAGAATCCAAGAGAAAGAATTTAGAAGAATTGAATGGAAATGATGAGGTAAGAAGCATTTAGACAGAGTCTTAATTTAGAAATGATTTGATGAAAGACAAAGACTATGGTTCTAGTGAGACATAACCAATCATTGAAATCTAAAGATATAGGACAAGTGAATGACAACTAGAGATCCCACGTGGAAAGGAAGAACCTTTAGTAGATTTTAGCAGTGGAAGGATAAGATGTCGAGTTACAGTAATTGAATATCAAGTGTGATTAGCTAAATAATGTCATCAATAATGTGAGATTTAGCTAGAAATGAGATAAACTATTATGATGACCCTAGATACCTCAACTATCCTTGATTGGAGCCCGTAGCTTTTGTGGTAACTTCCTTCATAACGAGAGCATGTGATGGAAGAAGCATGGAAATGCATGCGGTACAATAGCTATGAATAGTTTGTTTGAGATTATCTTAAAGTTAAGTCGTTACCCTCAAATGTTCCAAAGAATAAAGGCATATGGCAGTTAAAGGGACTATTTAAATTTGAATATCAATCAAGGACCTAGTTTTATATAATTTAGGCCTCATTCCATAGATGGAATCAAAAGATTTAATGTATTACTTGTGACTGCACCTAGAGTATATAAATTTTGTGAACTAGTAATGAACTATATGAGTATATATGGCTTGTTATGAGATTTTAGGTGATGTTAACGTAAATGATTCCATTATTGGGTTTTAATATACTGAAACTAACTTGTGCGAAGTATTGTATGCATAAGCTTGAACTCTAAAGTGAATTGTGTAAATGTCTATACTTATGTAGGTTGATATTAATGATAGCTATGGACTTGAATTTATTATACATTTTTGGGATATGTAATTATGCTGAACTTTTTAGTTTATATCTAACTGGGCTATTAAGATCTTGATACTAATGATATCGTAAATTCTAGGTTAGTATCATCATCAAATTAATACAACTTAGGTGAGTAGGTAGATTGTGATATCTCAGTGTAGGAGTTGTCACACTATTTCAAGGATGTTAAGCTTGAATCTAGTCACTTTTGATGTACGTATCACATGAGTGGAAAACGGTGGTACTAATGATTATATGCATGTAATGGCAACTATTGAGTATCTTTAAATAATCACATAGTAACCTCCCTATTTGTTATAAACATTTTAGGTTGAATAATGCAAATTAATAATGCAAATTAAATTGGTTTAATTGTCCCTTAGAACAAAAATTTTGATATACTAGTTAAAAGTATTAGACAGACACAAATACAGTCACTTGGATCACTATAAATGGTTATGATTAGATTTTAGTGTTATATGGAGGATCCTTTAATGAGAAATGTATAGGGAAAGACAGATGCTAGCAACAACCCCTTTTATATCAATTTTAGGAAAAGATTTTGAAGTAAACAAGCTGGACATGGAATCTAATAGATACAACATGATGATTTTATAGTTTATTGATAACCTCAACTAGGTCAGTAAGACTTAGATAGAATTGAGGAGACATGGGTAGGAATTCAACCATGGTGAAACCATATCTCAATAGTTTAACAATAAATGCTACTTTTGTAGGATAGTGATAAACACAACTAATCTAGTAATTTTGAAGGTATTATAAAATAATTCATGGAAAGGACTTCAGGTACCTTTTTTAGGCTTCTTATACGAAGGTTTATGGAAGAATTATTAATTAGAATACCAGAACTTATAAGATAGGATTAGGAATTAGATAAGCCTAATTGAATATGGGATCATAAAACTCGACTCTATGTACGTTACTTTGCCTAAGATAAGGGTGTATAGTTTATTTTAAGCTTGAACTTAGTTGAACTATTCTTAGTTATAAGTCAGTGAAGAAAGCATTTTGGGAATTACCTCTTATTTGTAATGCAAGTACTAGGGACTAATGTAATGTCATTTAGGTGGTCAAACTCCCACCATAATTGCAGATATAGGATGTTTGATTTATTGGATTAGGCTCTAGTAAATTTATTCAAGATAGTTGATGGATTTGGAATTTAGAAAAGAGTCATACTACATTTATACTTAGTGTTAAAGATATTCACAAGAATATTAGTTATATATTAAGTTAATCGACTATCGATTGGAGCTAAAGACACATTTAAAGGTATGTGACATCATGAAGAATCATCAGGATAATCTTACTGAGGTCAAGATTATAGTCGATCGGGAAAAGCTAAGATGCAATTATACCAGAAGTATAGAGCCTTAAGGCCCTATCAAATTAACACTAAGAGTGTACTTGGGGTTCTTATGATAATAAATTCATTGATTAATCTAGTTAAGAGAAGTGGTGGTATTAAAAGATGAATAAGGATAGATGATAATTTTGTGGACTAAGGACCAAGATTAACTCATGCTAGTTATCATTTTTCCTATAGAATGTACTTGATAGTTTCTTATATTCATGCTAACCAAAGAAATGGTTATGAAGAGATGATTGCACATATCATAAGGGATTTGAGTGTAGAAACGAGAGTGATCCGTTTGAGATGTAGAATTTGCTATCCTAGGTTGTCTCACTACATTAGGGTTAATCATATTGATGATGGAATTTCTTGAAAAAAATGGTCATAGCCTATCAAGTTAAAGTACCAACATTCAAACCAAGGAGGATGAGAAAGAATAAAAGGACTACAAGAAATCTAAGTTGTGAGTTTTACAATAAACCATTCCTTACCTTATAAGATACAAAACCCATAATTCCTCAGGAGGAAATAGAACTTTGATAGTACTAATGTTGAGGTCACGGTAAGCTAAAATAGATTAAAGGATATGTCGTGAGTACATGCTTCTTAGCTTGTGGCAATATATCTCAAATATGATTTTCTTAGGGCTATAGATCCATTGATCTAAAAGAATAGAGAAATAAGCTAGTCTCTGAATAAATAGAGAGATACGGAAAAATTTTGAGGATTAAGGAGATAGATTAATCATGGTAGTAGTTTTTTCTATCTTTGGGAAACTTAAGGAAATATCATGCATACTTATACTTAAGAGAAGCATGGGATTGTTCAGGAGTAATTTTATAGGTACTGAAAAAGCTCGAGATGTAAGACGAATGATCTTATTGAATATGAAACATAGAATATCACTCAAAATATTTGAGAAACTATGGGAGACTCATATGTATATGAGTAACCGAGAAGCTCACAGTAATGATTTCCACTAAGAAAGATTCCAATCTTTCATGGCCAGTAGGAAGAACTCAAAATAAGAGGAAGAAAATATGGAACTAATTGAGCGAAAAAGAATAAGTATCCTCAACAAAATTTTTCTTAGGAATAGCAAAATGATAAGTGTGATACTATGACATCTTTCATATTGCAGATAAGAATATGGGGACCAGATTCTTTTAAGGGGGAGAGTGTAACACCCCAAATTTTAAAATTATAAAATATTACAAAATATGAAATCGATAAATTTAGCTTGATTAAATTTAGGTTGGTTTAATTACAGCTTAGAATTAAATATTTACAATCGAGCATTTGGATCATAAATAAAAGCAGGACTTGATTGCACGAAATTATAAAATTTAGGGGGCCAATGTGAGCAATTTAAAAGTTGAAGGACTTCAAACTAATTAAAATGGACCTAATTGCCCTAAAAAAGAAATATTGGGGGCCAAAATGAAAAATTGAAACTTCCAAGGGCAAAAATGAAAGATATAGGGTCAAATGGAAAGGCGGTTATTACTTTAGGGGCTAATTGGAGGCGGCCAAAAATTGTTGGGGTTAAATTGAATAAATCAGAAAATATTATTATATATACAATTGAGGACAAAATTTCTTCAAATTTTCAGAAGCCAGCCCAACGTTCCCCAACATTGATTCTCCCCTATTTCTACTTATAACCAAAAACTAAAGGTACCGTCAGCTTTCTCTCAACAAAGGGAACATAACAATACCAAAAACAACCCAAAACAATAGATAAAATCATCGAAAAATACAACCCGATGGTAGAGCTTGGCGGTGATGATAGTTTCTTCGCTTCTGGTGGCGAACATGGGACCACGTTTGGTGATTTTTGGTTATGAAAAGGTGGGTTGTCTGATGGTAGCTTCAATTTTGGAGTTCGACGAGCAATGGTGGGAGAATTGATGGTGGTAGTCAATGGTGGAGGCTAGGTTGGCCATGGCTTTGAACAACTAATTGACCGGCCTATCATCATCAAAATCAAAAATTATTTAGAGCATTTTGTTTCTGGTGCTGAGACGCTCCTGGTAGTGGTATTGGTTTAGTTTTCAGTAGCAGCGCATGGCGGTAGTTTTTTGGGCAGTTTGCTTAGAGTTTAATTCTGAACTCATTTGGGCTATTCCCAATCGATGACTAAATTTCAATTTGATCCAATTTAGGTAATTTTCAATAATTAAATTTTAATTTGATTAATTTATTTAATGTAACTGAATTTTTGAATTGAAGTTTAGTTATGACATTAATCGAGACCACTAAACTATAAGTTAGCCTAATTTATGGATTAATTTATTAAGTCAAGATTATTAAATTAAAGCTTGACTCAAGCCAATGAGTTAAGTTTATGAGTGTTGAGCTAAGTTGAGAAAGATACATTTATATTTATATCTATGGACCTAATAACAAGATATGTTATAAACTGAGTAAGATTATGTCCAAATCAAAGTTCTAAGTTATATGAATGTTGAGATGAAAATAAATTATCAAATTGTTGTTGAGACCTTCCATAAAACTTTAGCAACCAGTTTACCGACATGTCAAGTTAAGGAATATGATAGGTAATTGTCTTGCATTTCTGTGTGACATAGAATTTGAGAATTATAACTAAAGAGTAATTGCAAAACTTGAGGAGAATATTTGAGTATGTTAAGAATTATGATTCATATATCGTAATTGGTGCTGGGTTTAGATTATTTACTTTGAATTTTAAATCTATTGGGAAGAAAGATTATGAACTATTTAAACATCTAAGAATTATTAAGACTATATCAGAATACCTTCGAGTTGATAAAAATGTTCGTTATATTTATAGTTGAGATCAAAGAATTGATAGAATGATAACTCAAGTTATCTTATGAAAGTTTTCAGGTTGATTGGGAAACTATGACTTGAGCGACCCTGAGTATGAACTTCTCTGCATTTATCAGGTGAGTTTATACTTTGTAGTATGAGATTCTTTACTGGGGAAAGACTAAAGATACTTGTTACTATATCCTGTCCATTTGCTTTCCTTTGATCTCTGTGTTAAAAATAGTACCCCATATTGCCCTTCTATATTGAATGTTTTTGTTGTCTTTGATTGACATCACTTTATCTTAAATTGGCGATTGTGTTGAGGAAGTTGAAAATGATTTCGAAATATATGTTTTATCACCATGTCTTCTTAGAAACCAGCCTAGTGCTGAGTCAATTTTATGGTAACATGACGACTTGATTTGTGCTATGAAATGCTATTGAGCACTGATTATTGTTTACTGATATTGAACTAATTATTGATACACTTGGGTATGGGCCCTGGGATCGATACAGAACGACGATCGAGCAGTACGGACTGCGGTGGCTAGTCTTTGGTCAATACCTTATTCTAGTTATCCTGTCTCTTAGCCAGTTGGAGGTAACTATCTAAGAGCGGGATACAGTATTTAGCTAGCCCTGCCATCTATATATGTACATTCGAGCCGATCACTCGGGATAGAGGAATAGGGGTTCATGTATTTTTGAAAGTGGAGAGACAAGGTAGTAGAACTATCAACAACATGTTTTGTAAAGGTATTATGAATTTTACCTTTAGTTTTATTTAATTTTATCTTTTGTTCCTTACATGTATTCTCTATTCAATCTCTCATGTTAATGTTTATATTTTGAAACCCTAGCGAGAGATAGTGAATTTTGTGAAGTTTCATCATTGATATGGGACGGTGATGGGATGAATCATCCTTAAATTTTGAATAAAACATTCTCTCACAATTTATGAAAATATTTATATTTCTACTTACCTTTATTATTCGTGAAATTGTCACCTTGTTACTATGGCTAAATTATCTCACTAAGTTAGTTGAACTTACGTTGTATTGTTGTTTCTTTCATTCTCTACCCCAGATACAATCATGCAATGAAGATAGACTGACCTAAGCAAAACACGAGTTAACAAGGGTGACAAGAGTGCTAAGTGTCATTCAAGATAGTTCGATTCAGAACTCGATACATGATAAATATTGTTGTAGAGATTAATTACTTGTAAATATTTAAGGAATGTATTTTCTATTGTGATAAGAGTGATGGTGTAAGGTAGGTAGCACCTCGGTCAGAAGCAAGCACTTCTTAGCTAGGGCGTTACAAGATATATATATATATATATATATATAATATCATTCATTCATTGGATAAATTCTTTAGTCTTTCCATCCACCCTACCCAAATCTATTGTTATAATAAGAGGATAGTTTTAATGGTCCATTGATGCTTCGATCCTTGATTGGTTGTCATTTACAACAATAGATTTGGGTAGATAAAATGACTAAAGACTTTAAGTAATGAATTAATGAATTTTTTACAAGAATGTTTTATTCAATATGTAAAGCTATTGACCAATGATAAGAATTGGAGACTCCTATAATGCTTCTTTTCCAATCAAATATTATTTGGTTTGGAAATTATGTAATTACTCCTTACCAAAAATGCCAGTACAACGGAAAATTATTTTGTGACCATAAGTTAAAAAATTCATCTAAGAGGCCGACCTTAAGTAAATTTTGAACTTATGATCACAAGATAATTTTTCACAGTACTGACATTAATCTTTAGAAGTCATTACATTTATCTTTTTTGGGATTGTTAGAATAGCATTGTGAAGATGTCTTGATGAAATTTTTATTCTTTATGTTTCTAACTTTTGAAATATTTGAGATAGATGTGGTAGAAGTTTTAGTTAAGTTTTTAATCATTTAAGTTTAAAACAATTTATTAGATAACCATTTGGAATAAGATGAAATTTAGTTTTGTAAGTTGCATTGATTTTTTGGATAGTCTAAGTTATCTTATGTGATTTTTTTTATTATTCAACCTCAATGGTATTTCTTTTTTATCTCAACATTAATTATCATTTCATAATCTACCTTGACTATTTCAAAATGTCTATGTTATCCCATAAGTTAACCTAAACTCAATTCTAAACTAAAAAGCCTCGCTTGCTTCGAAGGATATTTATGTGTGATAGATACAAAATCCTAGCAGTCTAGCCTCTTAGTTGGTATACTTGGAGCCAGTGATTAATTATGAAGCTGAATATTTATTATAATTAATTATTTTTTTCATCCCATGTTATTAGATTGATCTTATGATTAGAAACATCAAATATGTGGAGAGGGATAAACAAGAAATTATGGTAAAAATTAGAGATTAACTATGTCATCTTATGAATTATCGCAAGAAATAATTTCAAGAAACCAAACAATTCACTGTATAATATTAGGATATCCTTACTTCAATTTTGTCAATACAAAAAATTCATTGCCCTATATTGATATATATTCTAGATGAAATATCAATTCTAACATATATTACTAACATATTAAACTACATATCAACAATTTCTAACAATTTTAAACTAAACATAATCACATTCCCAAACTAACATATCAAATTAAAAAATTAACAATACTAAATCAAACTAAATTAAAAAATTAATAATACTAAATCATACTAAAGAAAACTACCATACAAACAATTAATTATACTAAATTATATAAAAAACTCTAAATTAACATCCTAACATGCTAAACTAACCAATAAATAAAATTAAAAGAAATAGAAAAAAAATAGCTTACAGAATAAATAGAGCAACAACAAACAGGCTAGTGGGCAAGCAACAAGTAGGGGCAACGGGTGACAATGGGAAAACAATGGTGGACTACGATGGTCATGGTGGAGGTTGCTCGGGCATGCAGATCAAGAAATGGGAAGAAGGAGAAGAAAGAAATGGGAAGAAAGAGGGGGAGCGGGTTTGATTTTATTTAGTTTTCCAACATAAATTTTTGAAGAAATGTTTTAGGAAAACAAATTTTTTTAAACACAAGAAATTACAAATTTCTAACAAATAATCCATTGAAAACATCCCTTGGCAAAATTTTTTGAAGGACCTCTAATGGAATTTTCATTGAATACTTTCACTCTTTTTCATATCAAACCACCTCCAAATTTACAGATGATTCTTTATTGAGTTACATTGTATTTCCAAAAAACATGCATTCCCTTGTAATTCCTTCAAAATCCATCAAAAAATTCCAAGGGATGTTTTCCCTAAAAATATTTTAGTAGAAAAAATAATTTTTTATGTTGTGTTATTTTCATCCATCAGTAATGCTACCTTTAGCAACTCTCTTTCCTATCAAGAATGTCCTCTGTTTCTCTTTTATGGATAAATTTGAATATGCAATGCAAATAATTGAACAATCTAACGAAGAATCTATGGTGGCACCAACAAAAGATGCAGTAACTGCACACCACCTAGCTTTCCATTCTGGTTGACCCAAGAGGAGTTCATAGATCTAAAACCCGTAGTGATTGGGTTCCACACTACCAAGTCAACTCAGACCAATGATATTCCCTACTTGTATTGTGCATCCATGACCTGGCCAAAGATGACTAATCTTTGTCCATCACTTTGACCTATGTCACATAATCTTTCTTCCTCTGCTAATGCTATGGAGCTTCGATCGCAATCTAGCAAATTAAAAATGGGAAAATCACTCTAAGGCAATTTAAAATTTCTTAATCCATGACTTAACCTACTCTAATTTACAAACTTAATTTTTGTGAGAGGAGATCTCAATTTTACTTAATCTCAATTTAAACTTTTAAAATCATGCTTTACTTGTTAGTAATTTGCGCTTTACACTATTAAATCGCACTAAATCTTACCCATTTATTTATTTATTTTTTATTAAAATATGAATATTTATGTTATATAATATTATATATAAAGTAGATATAAAACAAAAGAAAAGACCCTCATGCTAAGGCCCAACCTCACCCCTCATTGAAATCAAAACCCTAGAGTTTTAGAAGTCAAAATCCATTTCCTCATTCAACTTATGATTTTCAAAAATAAAATCCTCAAAACTCAAATCCTTTAAAATCAAACTCGAATTGAAAAAATGATAACAACTCTCTGATATCTTTTTCACGACTTTTCAATTTTCCTGACACTCATGAGATAGGCGTGAAATTGGTGTTATTTTCTTTGCAATAATTTGAAACTTTTTTAGTTTGATGGTAAGGGTAAAAACTTGTAAGGCAGTTGTATTTGTTGAAATTGTTTCTTATTCAAGAATAATGGGATTTTTAGCCTCTAATTTAGGATTTTTTTTTGTTTGTTCCTCTAATTTTTAATTGACATTTGAGTTATTAATGTTAAGATTTTGGCTTCTAGTTTTTTTAAGGAAAAAAATTCAGACATGTTTCTTCTATTTTTGTCTTTTGGACAACTAGTGCAATGTATAAATTCAATGTATATCATATTAGTCTAGTAAATAGAAATAGGTATTTATGTGGGGTTGGATTGGATCAATTAATCTTTTGTTTATTGACAGTAAGCAAAAGAAAAAATCTATTTCTGGGATCTTTGAATGAGATAACATTGAGTCTTTTAACTCCTTGAATTTATGAAACTAAGTTTTGTTAGAAAATTTTAATTAAGACATCATGTATGCTTGTATGAAATTATTTATTGAGTAAAGAAAATGAATAAAAAAGCTTACTTGAATGCAAGACAAAAATTATGTTAGTCATAGCCTGTTGCTCTAATAGTTTCCTTAAGGTAATATTGGCTCTCACACAGTGCTAGAATACTCTTGGCAATTAACATTCCAAGACACAATGACTCTCCTCCAATCTAAGGTGGAACTCCAATAGAATGGAACTAACGACCTTTACTAACTTGGAACTCTTCTTTTTTTTTGAACGGTGTATAAGTGTGCAATGTAGTAAGATAGAATGCCAGTATGTATACTTCTCTTTTTTTTTTTTGATGGTTTAGGTTGGTTCTAGGCCCTTATATTTATAGTTGTGCAATGTAATTTTATTGACAAGACATGATTATTCACTAGAATCGTAATTCTTTCTTTTAAAGACACAACAATAGAATAAAATCCCTCAACTTACTCTTTTAATGAAGAGTTAAAGCTCCACTAAAGAGTTAAGAGCACAATTCATAGCTCTAGCTATTAAGCTAACTTTTGTATAGGGGTGTATCCATTGAGATACATTAAAAATAAATTTTAACTATTTTATTTACACACCTACACCTTTTTTCCAATGTGGATAGGCTCATTCTACCCACTAAAATGTGCTTAACTTATTTCTCAATTTAAACTTAATTTTTTTATTCAATTATTTGATTTTGGCATATAAATATGCCGAATTTTATAATCCTCCACATGAATAAGAAAATTATCTCAACAACTATGCATATAAATGCAAACAGACACGAAAGAGTTTCAACTTAAGCGAAACTACATCAAGATAGGTAGCCTGTGGCTTTGAACGTTTCTTAGTGAGAACTATCATATGTACTCACCAACAAGTGAATGCGATGTCTTAAACTATTTGACTTTTTGTGTACACCAAAATAATAGAACGTCACACAACTCTACCCAATAGTTAATATGAGTTCTTACAGGTATGTTCATTTTGACCCTAAATAGTTCTTGGGATTCATGAGTACTCTATGATAATTCAACCTTAAAAATTCTCATAGTACTGGCCTAGTCCCTACTCACATAGATGGCTTCTTATTAAGAGGTTCCTACTGCATCTCCACTTGAAGATTCAAGGTATAAGAACTATTATAAGTAAAGCTTAAACTTAACATTTTGCATATAGCACTATCTACTTATCATATGAATAGGATAGAGGTTGGACCCCCATAATGCATCCACATCGAGACACAATAACTTATTTTTCCATTTGAACCTATTTCTTAAGATCCCTAGTCACATAGGTATAGTTCCCATTGTAGTGCCTCATTTATTTAATAGGCTTAAGTTTTGTTCCCTTTGATAAGTTTTCAACTTGCTCTCTATTTAAGCCTTTGGTTAGTGGATTCGCAATGTTCTTTTTTGATCTCACATAATCAATAGAAATAACTCCATTAAAAAGTAGTTATCTAGCAGTATTATATCTATGATGTATATATCTAGACTTATCATAGTACATACTACTTTGTGCCTTACCAATTGCTAATTGAATATCACAATTAATGCGAATTGTAGGCATAAGTTTGGGCTAATTTGAGATATCTTTCAAGAAATGGTGTAGCCATTCTGCTTCTTTACCTACTTTGTCCTACACTATGAACTCAAATTCCATAATTGCCTAGCTATACAAGTTTATTTTGAGGATTTCCATGAGATAGGACCTCTTCCTAAAGTGAAAACATATCCACTTGTAGACTTAGCTTTACTGGAGATTGATATCCAATTAGCATCACTGCAACCTTCTATTATAGTTAGATATCTTGTATAATACAATCTATAACTTAAGGTATAATTCAAGCACATTAAAACTCTAATTAGTGCAGTCCAATGCTCTTAACCTGGGTTGCTAGTAAATCTACTTAGCTTGCCAACATCATATGTTATATTAGGTCTTATACAATTCATGATATACATGCGGCTCCCAATTATACGCATACTCTAGTTGATCTTTGCCTCACCTTTATTTTGGGTAAGTTGTTGATTTACATCTATGGAAGTTTTTGCATGTCCATGTTCTTTCCTCAAGAACTTTTGTAACACTTTCTCTATATAGTGAGATTATGTCAGCACCAACCTATCAGATGTTTTTATAATTTTTATTCCAAGGAATACATCAGCTACTCCCATTTCTTTCATGTTGAAATTACTACTTAGCAATTTTTTCATCTCTTTAATTACATCACTATCACTTCCCATAATTAGCATGTCGTCTATGTATAGACATATAATAACATAATTGGCAGCAGTGCCCTTGACGTATACATATTTATCACACTCATTAATCCTAAAGCCATCCACAATCATAACCTAATCAAATTTTATGTGCCATTGTTTAGGAGCTTGCTTGAAGGCCATATAATGACTTAATCAACTTGCACATTTTTTCTCTTGCCCTGGAACCACATGAAAGCTAGTAAGGCACTAGGATTTAATATCAAAACTTCAAAACATCAAAGTAACTAGTGTCTACAAGCTAATCAAGGATCTAATTATGCCTATAATTCAGATTTAGATAGAGGATTACCTTGATGAGCAAATCCAAGGAGAATCAAGTGGACACTTCACTGATTACAGAATCTGTGTGCCAAAGTTATAGAAAGAAGATTGCAACAATTGCCCTATCAAATTGCCTTCAAAAATTCTAAAAATATTATTGGAGATATCCAAAACCATTAAAAACCTCAAATAAAAATTTCAAATTGATTGAACATTTGTAACAACTTGGAGAAAATCGCAAAGTTTAAACACTTCACTAATTATAGAATTTGTATGCCAATGTCGCAGAAAGAAGATTACAACAATCGCCCTATCAAATTGCCTTTGAAAATTCTAAAAAAATTATTGGAGATATCTAATACCATTAAAAACCTCAAATAAAAAATTTAGATTGATTGAACATCTGCAACAACTTGGAGAAAATCACAAAGTTGGACCTTATGCAAATGAATCTCTAGTAATTAAGCAAGTCACACGCCATGCTTCTATTGTAAAAGTCCACACACCAATGAGATCTTCCTAAATCTCTAGTATTTTAGTTGGAATAAGACCAGAGATCTAGAGATGATGGAGGCTGAATTTGGGGTAGGAAAATGAAGAAAGAAGCTTAGCATTCAACACTTGAAATGCTAGCTTGCAAATGTTTTGGGGGGAAATGAAGAACCTAATTCTTCATACCAAATGTGATATCCACGACCTCTTCTCTCTATATCAATATATAGAGGCTGAAAATGTGTGATGCCAAATTGGCATCACATAATGCATGAGGAGGGTGGCCAAGTGGGGTTGCTTAGCTGGCAAAATTTGAATCCAAATTTCATTTGAATTTCATTTGCATCTTAATTACATTTGAAATCTCATTTAAAATTAATTAAGATACCATATCAAATCTCATTTGAGTCTTTCCTCGAAAATTTATTCTTTCTTAATCAATCAAATTAAACTCTTTAATTTAATTAATCATCTTTTGACTTAACTCTTTAATTTAAACTAGCTTAACTCCTTAAGTTAAATTCATTAACTTAACTCTTTAAGTTAACTTGACTAATTAATGGTCATGTTAGCACCAAATAATTAATTTAACTCTTAAACTAGTTGGTTAATTTAACACTTAAATCAGTCAAGCTAAAATTGACCCTCAAAGTTGGCTTCAAAAATCGATCAACTAGGAGATACTATTTTCTGACACCTTAGAAGATTCTTTACATTAATTAGGAAGCTAAATGGATTTTATATGTGACCCAATTGGTTCTACCATTTATTAGACATGAGCTTACAACTCCTTGTGACTTTTGACTCAATTCAATTAATCTCATTATTGAAGAGTGCCCAATCTCCATGGTTGATGTGCAACCTCAAGCCTATGTAGCCTAACTAATTGGCCAAAAAGAGCATTTTGGAGAACCATTATCGCTCTACATGTGCCATGCAAACACACTCCTTTTATCTCTTATCTCCCTAAAATAGCCTAAGGCAAGATATTTGTCGGCTCCTTAATAACCTCAATACTATATCTTTATTCTTAATGTTCGATCCCTATTGTGTGATCTTAGTTTTAAAAAACTCCTTTACCAAATTGTTACACCACCTTGCACAAGGATTTCTTGGAATCGATCATCATAAAACACATAGGATATGTACTCGCCCTTCACAATAATAAGGAATTAGATTCCATCTTAAATCTCATAAATCTCCATAACAAGTAGCTTATATCCAATCTCAACTTGAAAGACCCATTAGGTGGTCAAGGATGAGTCAAAGCATGAGGATCGGACACAAGGTTACTTGGATCCTCAAGTCAGAGAACTAATAATATGCACTAGCATAAGTAGGAGAACTAGCCACTATCGAGTTGCCACTACAGCTATCCAGTGGATTCTTCAGTGAATGTTTAGTACCTTGTTCTCTAACAAGCACCTACTAACATATACTCATATCTCATATAATTGCTCATAAGCACCCACTAACAGAGCAATCTATGCATCATTAGTCTAAGTCTATCCAGATTTTAGATGCCCTGTCTTATAAGATCCTATGACTTGGAAGCCTTAAGATCACGACCATGTGAAACTTATTCCATGGTCACCAAACTAAGTCTTGTAGTCATAGGTAATCTAAAGGCTTCATCCAAATGAAAGTGAAGTGAAACAAAGCATAAGATGAAGATGGCCATATCAAGAATATCATTCAATAAAGATTGTACCACGAGTAAAATAGTTTATAAGGCTAATCTCATTGGCTTGTAGGGTATTATTCCAACAATCCCCCACTTTTCCTAAAGCCAATGCCATGTGGCCTTGAGACCCATCTTCATAAAATGTCCTCCAAAGACCTTTAGCTTTTAGAGGTAATACAGTGGTTCTGCCATATTCTTTTATGAGGCAACTTTTATCCACTCAATTGTCACCTCTATTAATTGATATCATATATCAAATGATAAGGCATTTAATGTGTTTGGATTACTGATGAGATCTTAGCTCAAGTCCTAAATTATCTTCCAAAGACAATCGTAGGCTTGTGTACGCTAGGTACTACATATCCAAACACATTCCTTTATGGTTTCCAAAATCATAAAGTATTTCACCTTAGTGGTTATCTATGCCATAGTGTCTAATTGGAATTCTTCCAACACACCATGCCGCCATTAAGGAAAAATATGTATCCAAAAGTGGATAGTAGGTCATTTACATTGGATAGAAAACTAATATCCAAAAACTCTACGAGTTTCAATTCTCCATTTTCATATACCAAAAATAAGTCTTTAGTTCTTCTCAAGTGCTTTAAGATAATTTTTATGGCTAACTAGTGACTCTCACCAAGATTGGATAGGAACCTACTCGTAATGCTTAGTGAGTGTGCCATATCTAATTTTGTACATTGAACGGCATATTATTATGCTCCATGTAGTGGATGCATAAGGTATATGAGACATTTTGTGTCTCTCATTGATAGTCTAAGGGGCCATAAACTTGGAGAGATGAAGATCACATCCCAAAAAAAGGAATTCTCTCTTGGATTCATCAATACTAAATCTCTTTAGTATCTTGTTCAATATACGGGATTTGGGAAAGCCCTAACATCCTCAATGATCTATCTCTATAAATACATATTCCCAATATGCATGATGCATTTCCCACATCCATCATGGAGAATTGTATAGATAACCATGCTTTAGTACACTTTAACATTCCTACCTTATTCCTAATGAGAAAGATGTCATTGACATAAAGCACAATAAATTGTATGTTACGACCACTAGCCATTTTGTACACACAAGGTTCATACACCTTTTGACAAAGCTAAATAATTTGACTATCTTATAAAAAACATATGTTCCAAGTTTGGGATGCCAATTGGAGTCCATATATGGATCTTTGAAGTTTACAAACCGTTTGCTCACTCCTTCTGAATGTAAAACCTTTTGGTTGCTCAATATAAATTTTTTCTTAAATGTAACCTTTGAGGAAAACAATTTTCACATCCATTTGTCATATATCATAGTCATAATATGCAGCTATGGCAAGTAGAATCTGAATGGGCTTAGGCAAAGTGATTGGTGAAAAGGTTTCCTCGAAATCAATATCAGGTCTTTGAGTGTAATTCTTTTTCACTAGTTGCACCTTCAAAGTCACCACTTCTCCATCTATTCCAAGCTTTCACTTATAGATATACTTGCAACCAACAAAAACTATTCCCTTTGGTGGATCTACTAAAATCCATACTTTGTTTGAGTATATGGAGTCCATTTCGAATCTTATGGCTTCAAGCCAATATCTTGAGTCTATGCCCAACATAGCTTCCTAATAAGTATTTGGATCTCTATCTGATTGACCCGTCTCATGAAGAAATTCAAACTTGTTAGGTTACTTCTTGATTTGGTCCGACCTTTTAAGAGAATGTGTGTAAAGCTCTGTGATATTTATTTATTTTTACCGCTTGTGGGATTTATTGATCATCTTGAACTTCACTAAGTTCAATTACAATGACTTTTTTATCTTATAGAAACTCCTTTTCCAAAAAGGCGGCATTCCTTAAAATAAACAAATTTTTTTCCAAAGGTTCATAAAAGTAATAACCCATAGACTCCCTTAGGTATCCCACAAACTTGCATAAGATAGATCTACTATCCAACTTATCTCCCACTATCCATCTCACGTAGGCGGGAGATCCCCAAGCCTTTAGATAATGGTTTGAGGGTGCTTTGCCATGCCATATCTCATATGGTGTTTTTGGCACCAATTTTAAAAGTACTATTCTTAGTAACTTCTCTATTGTCATTAAGGCATATCTTCAAAAGGATATAAGCACATTAAAGAAGCTCATTATGGAATGTACCATGTCCAACAAGGTATGGTGTCTTCTCTTAGCTACTCCATTGTGTTGGGGTATGCCAGGTGGAGTCCATTAAGAAAAAATTTCATTCTCTTTTCGATGATACAAGAATATGGTGCTTAAGTATTTTCCCCCTCGATCAGATTAAAGGGCTTTACTACTAAGTCATTTTTGCTTTTCCATTTCATTTTTATACTTTGACCTTTTCAAAGGCCTAAGATTTGTACTTTATAAGATACATTTGTCTGAACTAACTATTACAATCGGTGAAGTAAGAATAGTCTCCTCTTTCACTAACTCTTAGTGGTCCACAAATATCCATCTGGATCAAATCTGAAGGATTTGTAAACTACTCCATTTATCCTATGAAAAGAGCTTTGGTTATTTATCCCTTCAACAAGATTCACAAGTAGAAAGGTTCTCAATGCCACTAACATTTAGTACCTTGAGAGCTTCTAACTTGTTTATCCTAGTTTTTGGAGATATAACCAAATCTTGTATGCCACATCGTGGCATTATCTTTGATATCTAATTTCTTACTTAGTTGAGAATGCATTAGTGATGGTTGAAAATCCAATATGTATGATCCTTTCTTAATTGTACCACAAGTAACAAAAGAACTCATTCTTTAATTCCTTCAATCTCCCATTTGATGTAGAAGGATCAAATCCCTTGACATCTAAAAATAGGAATTGCAATAATGTTTTTAAAAATTATGGTACCATATGAGAAAAGTCCAATACAAGTATAGAGTTCTCTAAGTTTAACTTATTGTACACCTTTGTCTCTGGACACAATTGTTGCTCTTCAGCCAAGGTAGTGGGTCATATCCACATCACTTAGTTCTATTATTCTTTTTATTCTTTTGTGACAACTTATAAAGAAAAGAACCACATGTGATATCATATATCCATGAGAAAGAATTCATCCTAAATGCACCTCAATAACGTATATGCCCTTCTTAAGGGTTACAAGGTATTCCTTGCAATAGTACTTTTAATGGCCTATTTTTCCCAAGTAGAAACAAATAATACTGACTATTTTCTCTATAATCTTCTTGGCTCCTCCAAATGCCTTAGATAGTTGTTTTCCTTTTACGGAAGAACATTTCTTCTTTTTACCTCCTTTTCTAGCACCCTAAGGCCCATAGACTTGGAGGAGGAAACAAGTGTCAAAGGTTTGTCCTTGTCATGGTAGTCTCTGTCTAGATCAACACTTTGATCAACAAAACTCAGCCAAGATGTGAGGATCAAATCCTCATGGAGATCATTGTCCATCACTACATCCAAGCTGAAAAGCTTCTCCAAGCCTAATCATCTTTAGACCATAGTCAATGACACATGACTTTCTATCCATCATAGCTGGAAAAGTCTCATTTGACAATATGAACTTCTCATACCTCATTTATTTTACAATTCTTTGTAAACTTTAACTAATGTATAATTCATGTGTCCTTGAGACTTTTAACATTTGTAGATGCCATTATAAGACTAAGGGATAGGATGATCCTAAGCCCAATTTGTGAACTTTTCACGTATCTCTAGATCTACATTAATCCCAAAGGGATAAGGAGTACCATAATAGAGGACCTATATCTGATTCTAGGAATCTGTAACAATTTTTGAGGTTAAATTAATCGTGGAAGTTTGGCCCAATTAGTTTATTGGTTTTTAAAATAACATTGAGTGAAATTTTAACCATTCTTGGGATTTCACAAATTCTCAAAGGCAAAAAAGAGAATATGAGCATGTAATTGAATTTGATATTAAAACATGTTCATGGTTTTCCAAGCATGTTTTTTACCCACTATTTTATCAAATTCTTCACCTCTAAGAAGAATTCAAGAAATCAAAATTTCTAGTGAGAATCAAGACCACAATAACTTGCCAATGGACCTCCGTGACCAAGTGCCATCTACGAGCAATCAAAGGGTGAGCAACTTTTGCTAATTGTATCTCATGCAACTCTTGATATATTTTGCCTCGCTTTTCATATAGACCTACATAACTGTGTGTCATCTATGCTACTAAGTCAAACCTACCAATCAAACTTTATCTCAAGAAGGCCTCACGACATCCCCCGTGATTGAGTGCTAATGCATGAGGGTTCCCAAGTCAAAAGTGCATCTTATGTATGCTCATAGCTTTCCTCCTAAGTGTGACCCTGTGACCGAGTGCCATCACATAAAATCGGTAGCATCATCATGGCATATACTATTGGTGAAAGGCTTGGATTAATTAAAAAAAATTTAATTTGTATCTATTTTGACTTAATATTTGAAAATACTTAGATGTTCTAAGTGGAAGATTTTTGCTTGCAAAAATCTCATCATTTTATCTTCTTATTTAGGTTTTCCATATCCTAATCATGCATCTCATATATCAATAGGATATTTAAAGCGTAAATAAGTAAATAGTCTAGCATGCTCCTAGAGTGGGATGATCATGAGCCTAACCAAGTGATGCACTTAGAGCCATAGGTGCATCACTTCGGTTGATTTTAAGTAGGTTGAATTAAACTAAACTATTATATGAGTGTATCCCATACATTCATGGGTTTTCAAATGGTCTTCATGCTTTCATTGGACTCCTTGCTCCGTGCAACATTTACATGAAATGGAAATCCTCACACCTAGTGGTTCTACTCTTATAACCTTTATAAGATAGAACAAGAGGCATGCAAGCCCCATTTAATACAACTCATTTCAACAACTTTGACACAAATAAAATTAATTTAAAAGGCTCATGATCATCCCAATTCATTCATCATTCATTCAACAATTAAATGAATAATAAATAAATCTAGAATTAACAATTAATTCCAATAATTAAATGGTTATCTCATAAACAAATAGTTGAACCAAGCATAACACTTATGCCACAAGTTGGAGATCAACTTTGACAAGTTTTAAGAAGCAACAAAAATGACAAACATCATTTTGAGGATTTGCACAACATTTGTACATCAATAACATATGATTTAACATCATTTTTAGCCACTTAAGGATCCAAAAAAATGGTTCAAAACCTGCCCAACCCTCAACTAGTGGCTGCTAGCCAAGTTAAGCGTGCCACTAGGCAACCATTTCCCTGGTAGCTTGCTCAAAACTGGCCGGCAACCCCTATTTTGGGGTTAAAGGCGAGTCAAGCCGATTTTCAGCTCAACGTTTGTGCACCAAAAATTATAGAACACATTCTAAACATTAAATCACATATTATGGACTAATTTATAGATCTAAAACTCATTTTAAACTAAAAATCAAAGTTCTTAAACATGCTTAAAAAATCAAGTTTAAGTAAAAATCAAATTCTCCAAAAATCTCCAACCAAACTCCAATCCAATTGGATCCAAAAATGACCAAAACTCTTTCAGTCATAATTCAACATGCTATCTTATTATATAACATCAATTAATGCCAAATCAACATTCAACATTCAACATTAATCACTATGAATTAAAACATGCTAACTACATGAATTAAAACTTAAATAACATAATAGCATGCTTTTAATTCATCAATCAAGGAGCCACACACAAATCAACCAAATTCTCCAATCCATCAATTGAATTGAGAATATGGTGATCCAAATTAATCCATCACATGAATCAATCAACCAAATAAAATCCAAATCTAAGCATGATTATGGCTTCGATACCACTTGAAGGCTAGTAAGTCACTAGGATCTAATATCAAAACTTCAAAACATCAAAGTAACTAGTGCCTACAAGCTAATCAAGGATCTAATCATACCTATGATTCAGATTTAGATAGAGGATTACCTTGATGAGCAAATCCAAGGAGAATTAAGTGAATCTATATGCCAGTATCGCAGAAAGAAGATTGCAACAATCACCCTATCAATTACCTTTGAAAATTCTGAAAAAATTATTGGAGATATCCAACACCATTAAAAACCTCCCAAAAACATTTAGTTCAATTGGATATTGACAATGTCATGGAGAAAATTGCAAAGTCGGACCTCGCGTAGATGAATCTCCAGTAATTAAGCAAGTCTCACGCCTTGCTTTTATTGTAAAAGTCCACACACCAATGAGATCTTCCTAGATCTCTAGTCTTTTAGTTGGAATAATACCAGAGATTTGGTTATGATGAAAGATGAATTTAGGGTAGGAAGATGAAGAAAGAAGCTTAGCCTTCAACACATGAAATGCTAGCTTGCAAATGTTTTGGAAAGAAATGAAGAATCTAATTCTTCATTCCAAATGTGATATCCACAACCTTCTCTCTCTATATCTATATATAGAAGTTGAAAATGTGTGATGCCAAGTTGGCATCACACAATGCATGAAAGGGGTGGCCAAGTAGGGTTGCTTAGGTAGCAAAATTTGAATCCAAATCTCACTTGAATTTTATTTGCATCTTAATTACATTTGCAATCTCATTTCAAATCAATTAAGATGTCATCTCAAATCTCATTTGAGTCTTCCCTCCAAAATTCATTCATTCTTAATTAGTCAAATTAAACTCTTTAATTTAATTAATTATCTTTTGACTTAACTCATTAAGTCAAATAGCTTAACTCATTAAGCTAAATTCGTTAACTTAACTCTTTAAGTTAACTTGACCAATTGATGGTGTTGTTGTTATCAAATAATTAAATCTTTAATTATTGATCTAATTTAACTCTTAAATTAGTTGATTAAATTAACATTTAAATCAATCAAGCCAAAATTGACCCTCAAAGTTGGCCTTAAAAATCGATCCACTAGGAGACATTATTTTCTGACACCTTAGAATATTCTCTCTATTAATTAGGAAGCTAGTTGAATTTTGTGTGTGACCCAATATGTTCTACCATTCACTGGATATGGGCTTACAACTCCTTATGACTTTTGAATATTTTATATTCATTATAGTTTAAAACTCCTTCTAAACTAGTCGACTCAATTAATTAATTTCATTAATTGAAGAGTACCCAATCTCCATGGTTGATGTCCAACCTCAAGCCCATGGAGCCTAACTAATTGGTCAAAATGAACATTCTAGAGAACTATTATAGCTCTACACATGCTATGCAAATACAATCCTTCCATCTCCTCTTTCCCAAAAAAAGCTTAGGCAAGATATTTGTTGACTCTCCTATAGCCTCGATATTATGCCTTTATTCTCAATATTCAATCTCTATTATGTGACCACACCTTTGGAAAACTCCTTTCCAAATTTTCACACTACTTTGTGTAAGGATTTCTTGGAATCGATTACCATAGAATATATAGGAGATGTACTTGTCCTTCATAATAGCAAGGAGTCAAATTCTATCTTAGATCTTACAAATCTCCATGCTAAGTAGCTCATACTCAATCTCATCCCAAAAGACCTGCTAGGTGGTTAAAGATGAATCAAAGTATAAGGATCAGATACAAGGTTACCATGGATCCTCAAGTTAGAAGACTAATAATATACACTAGCGTAAGTAAAAGAATTAGCTACTATCGACTTGCCACTACAACTATTTAGTGGATCCTCCGGTAGGTCTTCAGTGCCTTGTTCTCTAATAAGCATCCACTAATATGCATCCGTATCTCATACAGTTGCTCATGGAATGGAGCAATCTCCAACCCTTAAATTTATGCATTGTTAGTGCAAGTCTATCCAGATCTTAGATGTCCTATCTTATAAGATCCTATGACTTGGAAGATTTAAGATCACAACTATGTGAGACTTATTCCATGGTCACCAAACCAAGTCCCCCTATCATAGGTAATCTGAAGGCTTCATCCAAATACAAGTGAAGTGAAACAAAGCATAAGATAAAGATGGTCATATCAAGAATATCATTAAATCAAGATTATACCACGAGTGAAATAGTTTACAAGGCCAATCTTATTAGCTTGCATGGCACTATTCCAACACCACATACCCTTCTGGTTGTTCCATATAAATTTCCTTATCTAAGTCACCATTTAGGAAAGCTATTTTAACATTTATTTGATGAATCTCAAGGTTATTGATAGCTGCATATGCAATTAATAACCTAATGTATGTTATTCTCATCACTAGTGAGTAAGTGTTAAAGTAATTAAGACCTTCCTTTTGTCTATATCCTTTTACTACTAATCTCACCTTGTACTTATCTATAGTACCATAGCCTTCATCTTTTATTTGAAAATCCATTCATACCCTAAGGGTTTATTTCCAAGGAGGATATCCACCAATTCCCGTGTGTGGTTTTACCTGATGGACTCCTTTTTTCTCTTTACTGCCTTTCTTTATAATAGAGCTTCTAGCATTATCATAGCCGTAGTAAAAGTTCGTGCTTCACTTTTTAGCATATAGGTTAAGAAATTGGGTCTAAATAACTTAGGTATTCTAGCCCCCTTGCTACATTACGTCTAAGATCATTTTCCTCACTATTTGATTCTAAACTTCTCGAGGTCTTTAATTGAGATTTGTCCTTCTTCTTTTTGTTTCCAAAGAAACACCTTTAAGGAAACTTGCATTCCTTAATTCAATAATAGTATTAACATGAATGTCATTTATATTAGATTTATGTATAAGGAATCTACATACTTCACTATATTGTGTATACCCAATAAAGATTCTGTCAACTATTTTAGGAAGTGGGACTCTTATCTTAGCTAGACATGTCTACACTTGAAAATATTGGTAAGAAGATGAAAGTCCTTTCCAAGCTTCATAAGGTGTTTTTTCAAATTTCTTATGAGGTAACTTTTTAAGTATGAGGTTTGCAGTTACTACTATCTTTCCTCATATGTTTTGAGGTGCTTCTGCATTTATTAACAAAGCATTCATCATTTCTTTCAACATTTTATTTTTACGCTCTACAATGTCATTCGATTAAGGTGCTACAGAGCTATGACTTCATGGATTACTCTACAGTCCACACAAAACTCTTCAAATGGGTAAACATATTTCCCTTCTCTATCACTTCAAAGAGTTTTTATTTTCCTCCCAAGTTGATTCTCAACCTCACTTTTATATTGTTTAAATATTTCCGAAGCCCCATTTTTACTTGAAAGTAAATAAATATAGCAATACCTAATGCAATCATCAATAAAGGTTATAAAATATTTATTTCCACCTATAGATTACATCATTTTTAAATCACATATATCAGTGTGAATTAAATCTAATGGTTCAGTACTTTTCTCAATTGACTTGAAAGGAACTTTTGTCATTTTTGCCTCAACTCAAATTTCATATCTTGATTTTAAGTTAAGATTTATTTTGGTAATAAGTCAATGTTTACAAGTTTAGATATTGACTTGTAATTAACATGTCTTAATCTATGACGCCAAAAATTAGATGACTTAAGCAAGTACAAAGTGTTTATTTTATTATTATAGTTAGCACTTTGTCTATGTTTTGGTATGACGGTCATTACATTTATCTTAAAAAGAACATCGCACAAATAACCTTTATCAACAAATATTTCATTTTTAGTAAGTACAAACTTATCGAACTCAAAGACCATTTTAAATCCATTCCTACTTAACATTAGCCCTGACACTAAATTCCTTCTAATCTTTGGCACATAAAGTACATTATTGAGAGTCAACTCTTTTTCGTATGTCATTTTCAAAATCACCTTACCAACTCATTACACCTTAGCGCTTGAGGAATTTCCCATGTAGAGTACTTTCCTGTCTACACTTTGATAAGTTGTAAATGTCTTTCAATTGGAGCAAATGTGTCGAGTAGCCCCAATATCCACCTACCATTCATTAGGGTTTTCTATCAAGTTGACTTCTAATGCCAAAGCTAACAAGTTCAACATCTCATTGAAGACTTGATCAACTTCAGTTGCATATGTTTAGACAACCAAATTCTTCTTCTTTGACCCAATTTGATGCCTCCAAGCATCAATAGCAGCTACAGTTTACACAATTAGGTTCTAATCAAATGTTAGTGGATCATCTGCAAATACATATCCACAGTTAGTGTTGTACAGTAGAAAATCATCTTTTGCTACCTTTATTTGAAACCATTCTTATTGAATTTTTTCAATTTTTCTCCATGTCCAAGTGGATTAGGAGCTATTCCCAAAGCACTACTAATGCGTCTATCATTAGACTTAATAGAAATAGGTGCCACAAGTGAAGTCACTATAGGTACCACAATGGGTGTTATATTTGAAGCCATACCATATGTAACTGGATTATGAGATAGACCCTCATTTAAACCACTAATGACATAATTATTGATTGAAGCTATGATAATAATTGCAAATTACAGCAGATTAGCAATTAAATGAGAACAAATAGTTACTTCACAACCCCAACTATATTTGACTCAAATTTGCAAATTAAAAGTTGTTTTCTTCACAAAAAAGCAAGGAACAAAATCAATTATAATTACTATTTCTATTTTTTAAACAAATGATGAAATATGTTATTGATTAGATATGAACTTTTCAACTAAAATAGAATCTAGTTATACAAGTCTTTTTTCAAGACCTACAAAGTTCATTTAAGACCAATGATTATTTCAGCAAATTTAATTCAACACACTAGTAGGTTAACAGTGATTTCCTTCAATTGACAAACACAATAACTATGCTAACATAGCAGAACTAAACAAGTAGAAACTATTTTATTTAAGTTTGAAGACTAAGGACATCACACTAACCAACAATAGGTCTGTTGCCTAGTGAAGACCCAAAATTATTTTTATCTTAGTGTATTTTTCTTGAACAAGACAATACAAGCTAAAAAAAGATGTTGGTATATTTTTTCTTTTAAATCAAGCATTCAACTAAAGGCACTTAAATTTAGACCTTAGTTCCAAGCAAAAAGTATAAATTTATTTTGTATTCAATTTTTCTAAAATCAAACAAGCCAATCTATTTTTTTAATCTATTATGCTAATTATTTAAAACTCACAGATTTAAATTGTATAATAATTTAATCACTCATGCAAATTTTATTTCCTTGAACTGGAAAATAGACTCTAGAACAAATAAAATAATGTTTTCCTTCTGATGTAAAGAGTAATTGCTATGCTACCTAGGGAAAATGAAAGGCTAACACTTATGCTATAAAAAGGATTAAAGACAAAGGTATGCATGATATACAAAGTATGTAGAATGTAAGTTTTACTCATATAGGTTTAATCACTTAACTGTTTCTAATCAATTAAAGCAGCAAGATACCAACACTTCAAATTAAGACATGCAAATTAGTTATACAACAGCAGCCTATATATAAATTTGAACGCACAAAGTGTGAATGTTAAAACATAAAACGTATAACACAAAGTCAAAATATTATTGATAAGGTTGAAAGTAGTGTTTACTAGATTGGGTTAGTGTTTAGGCTAATTCGACATGGCTGGTTGAGTGGTATAACTAGGAAAGAGCTTTAGGCTTAAATTTGCAATCACGAGCAAACATTAGACTAGTCAAGTGGCCCTCAAGTTGCCCTCAACTAAGGCTCTCCAACGCTCAAGTCAATACTGGTTGCCTAGATAAACTAAGTAGTAAAGTGAAGGCTTATAGTGAAAAATGGCATACCTTGAAAGTAGCTAGTAATGGGGTATTTATAGCTTTATCCAGGTGAATAATATGTTTAAGATGCCCCTAACATGTGTAGGGGGCTCTTGTCCTTGTATAGGGAGCTTGAGGTCATCTTCTATCTCTATACTATTCCAAATGGCATTACCTCCTACTTTCTAGGATAGAATAGTATACTGGTGGCACACCTCTTGACAAGAGTGGAGGCAAAAGTGATACTGGGGTGGCATGTGCCATTAATATGGAGGCATACTACCTATTAAGACATTAAATACAATAGAGATATGATTTTATGTTAAGACGACCTCGCTAGTTGATAATAGGTTAACCACAGAACTAGTTTTTTGGAATAGGTGGCCTCTAAGGATGTGGCACTCGAGAACTCTCATCGATCGAGCATATACACATAACCTGGGGTCTATAGTTGAGTGGCATGATCATCCTTATTTTATAGGCAACAAAGTGATAATCGATGGCCCAGCTAGGCTTCTAAAGCGAGATGGGTTTGAAAATGCATTTCAGGGTCGATAGTTGTTGGGCTGAGCCATCCCATATCATGAGTCCTCCCCATTTGTGATCTTGATCGAGCTTGCTGACAAGAAAGAGTATAGAGAAGTTACATTGCTAATTGGTGATTTTGGATAATTGATCAGTTTCGGACACTCGACCAAGGTTTTAGTATATTTAATGCACTTGTTACATTGAGCCATGTGAAGTGCCAGATGAATTATTACCACCAATTGATTTCATGCACCCAAGTGCCTCTAAATAGGCATAGTAAAAATGCTCATTTTACTCTTTCACTGCATTACATCTGGTTGAGTTTCAAATTCATAGAGCTTTCATCTTTTCATTCTGCACTTTAGAGTTTCATCGAGATCTTATAGGTTTTTCCTTTCAACTCTAGTTTTTCCTTAGCTATTCATTAAGCATGTTAAATACTTCCGATAGTGGGACCACTAGGCCCTAGGGGGTACTATTCTTGAGGAAGGGTAGTAGTGAAAATAAGTCAAGTAGCTCATCGAGTGATTGCTCAACCTCTAACAACTCAAGCGATGAGCGAATTGCTTCTGATGGTGATGCTAGCCTAAGTGAGGTACCAGCGTCATGTGGTGAACTTTTCACTCCTGATCATTATAGTGAAATCATTTCAAAGATCACCTTGATCGACCTCATATGTATTAGGGAGCTTTATCATGTCCCTATCGAGTATAAACTCCTAGTTCCTAGTCTATGGGGTAGAATTCATTTATCTCTCAAGGGGTGTATCACTATTTTTAAGGAAGGGTTTAGTTGTGGTCTTAAGTTCTCCCTTTCCCCAACTATAGTTGACCTGCTAAGAGGATTAAAGGTCTGCATAACACATCTTTTACCTAATTATTTCTCAACCATATATAGCTTTGCCATGCTGATGCATTTATTTAATCGGTCGATCTCTTTTATGAACTTTTCTAACCTTTTTCACCTCCCAATGTCCTAAAATTCAAATAGCATTAAGGAATCCATATTCTATTACCTTACAGCTTGGCCACATTGGTTACCCCATCTTCCTCCTACAACCAGGAGTGGAAAAAACATTTTTTATATGTTCGAGGGCCTAGGGGATTTAACATTCCAAAGGGGTGATGGATGGAGCACGTTGAGATACCAGGTAACCTCACCCTAAGTTAGCCTAATACCTTCTGATGCATATATATCCCCAACCTGAGCTAAAGTGGTCATGAAGGCTATGATTTGAAAGCCATTCAACTAATCACCCCCAATAGACAAGCCAAGCTGAAGTAAAAAAAAATAGTCAAGATGAAGGCCTGAAGTACCCAAGCTGATCTTAGAAGGAACAATCGAGATAAGGCTTTGAGATGCCTGAGCTGATGTTAAAGTTGTAGTTTTAGCCCCACACACCCAAGAGATAAGGAACGTAGGCCACACGTAGCACCGTGTTGATCAACTCTGATGAATGTGGATAGTTATAGGTTTAGTAGGTGGTTATAGTCTTAGTTAGTGGGGTTCTTAGCCATATAAAAGGTCTTGTATGAGATTATAGAAGAGGGATTACTAGATTATCAAAGAGAATACAAGATTAATTTTTTGCTTTCAATTGGTGCTCTGTAAAATTAATTTTATTAGCATCAATTTGGTGCCATCTATGGGAAAAAAATTAGGAGTTGAGAAGTAAGAATGGGCGATTCGAAAGAGAATGGAGAGAGAGGTATGAGGATGATGACATAGCATGAGCCAACGCCTATAATCACAGCTGTCATGCCATCAGCTATAGTGGCACAACTAGCAGTTACTAAAGAAAAGGTTGCCCCGACACCTCTAATGGTAGGGCAAATGACTACAAAACAGTTGGCCAACTTCTTATGGTCAACATTCGACATTATTGCGTTACCCAATTAGCTAAAACCATGTATGTACCTCTCTCTGCAAATGCTACCAGGCCCTGTGGTCATCTTTTTTCTACAGGGAATGTGCCTAATATCCCACCGCCTCCTATCCCTGTGCCTCTTTCGGGATTGGTTAGCCCCATACCTCCAGTACTGGAGGGCGACGGCCACTCTGATAGCACACATACCTACGGGAGTAGCCCCTGTGCAGAGCATCAGAGCTACCTTGGTGTTGGAATCATTTACACAGGGTACGATCATAGCTGAGCCATCTTTTCTCAATAATCCAAGGCTGGTCATAGAAGGACAGGAGGTCACAGCTACACCGATCGGTGCAACACTAAAAGAACCTAGAAAGGAAGATGCTCAGAACATACCTAAAGAGGTTCACATGAAGAGCCCTACCCACTTGACAGACGTGGAGGCAGTGGCAAAAAGTCAAATCTTGGTGGGACATGACAAGAATAGGAGGGACAAGTCTCAATCAAATTAGATGGTGAAAATAGAAGAAATGAGAAAGGAGATGGAAGAGATGAGGAAAAGGATTGAAGGAAAGACATGAGAAAAATTTAAGGCCTTACTGTTTGACAAGGCCATATTGTGTGATCCATTCTCGAAGAACCACAAGTCTTTCAATATGCCTAGGTACATGAGCACTGCCGACCCTGCCGACCACTTGTGCAAATTTGAGAACTTGGCCATGCTATACCAATTATCGGATGGAGTGAAGTGCATGACTTTCCTTGCCACCCTAGGAGGGGCTACTCAGATATGGTTTGGACAATTACCACCTCGATCTATTCATACATTTGATGAATTCATATGAAGATTCCTACACCAATTCACCAGTAATAAACAGTATAGGAAAAGTGCACAGAGCTTACTTTTCTTCTGGCAAGGGGAGGCAGAAAGCTTGAGAAGTTTAATGAGGTGATTCACTATGGTAGCCTTGGAGATTCCTTCGGCTACTCCAAAATTATTAAGTGGTGCTTTCTCTTAAGGGTTACGACCTGGTTTATTCTTTCGATCCTTGAGTAGAAAGCCAGCGAAAAGCTATGATGAGCTCTTAAGGTAGGCAAAAAAATACATTCATGAAGAGGAAAACTATGAGGTGAAGGAGAAGAGAAGGGATAGAAGAGAAGATCTTGCCCATAAGAAACCTAGGCAAGAAGAGAGACCTAGAGCTACGCTCGTGCGGTAGGTGAAAGTTCCATCGGTGCTAGGGCTAAAATTTGATCACTACAACCCTCTGCGGCTGCCCAAGGAACAAGTTATGCAGGCTATTAAGCATCTTAACCTGCTTCAATAGCTACGCTTCCATAGATCTTCCAAGACGGCCTAGGTCTGATAGATTCTGTCACTTTCACAACAAGTATGGATATGAGATGGAAGAATGTGACCATCTGTGGAATAAGTTGGAGCAGCTAGTGCAGGATGGATAGCTTAATGAATTTGTACTTAGAGTAAGAGCTGAAGGTAGAGACAAGTACCCTGCACAAAGCTATAAGGGACAATCAAAAATTTGACAACCCAATGGGGAGAATAATGCTAAAAATGGGGCTGTCAGAGGAGTGATTACATGATTTTAGGAGGTCCAATTGAGGGAGACACTCATTGAACTAAGAGAGTAAGAGCTAGGGCTGAGGTACACAAAAATATAGAGATGGCATCCATTTCTACCATTAACAACATCCCAGTTATCCAGTTCGGACCAAAGTACCTACAGATACTACATCTACTCCATCAGGATGCTTTGATTATTACAGCAATGATAGCCAACTATGAAATAGCCCATATTTTTGTTGATGGAGGTAGCTTGGTAGACATCCTCTTTTATGATGTCTTCTAACAAATGGATCTGGAAAACACCATGCTTGAACCAATGGAAACATCACTCTTTAGATTTTCAGGAAAAGCAGTTCAGCCCAAGGGATAGATTTCTTTACCAGTCTCTTTGGGGGCAGAAATGTACCGAAAGACATGCATGGTAAATTTCTTAGTCGTCAATGCCCCCTCAGTGTATAATATGATTTTTGGCAGGCCCATAATGTAGCTCTTCCCGATAGTAGCTTCCCCATACCATATGAAGTTGAAGTACGTGGTGGGGCGATTGGTAGGGAAAGTAGTGGAAGATCAGTATATTTCCAAGAAGTGCCATGTAGATGCAGTGAGAAAGAGATGCCACAAAAGTAATGAGGTAAGATGTAAGCAAAGGTAAAATGGTGTGGGCGCAACCCTGGGTGAGAAAAAATAACATAAAATTAAATCAGAAGGAGAGCTTCCATTGATAGAGTTGGTCCCAGGAGATCCCCACAGAACCACACAGATATGTTCCCACTTGGAGACTAGCTTAAAGGTAGAGCTAATTGCCACACTAAGGAATTATGTAGATGTTTTCACCTTTTTTGTCAAAGACCTTGTAGGTATAAACCCAAAGGTGGTCGAGCACAGACTTAATATGGACCCTGCTGTTAGGCCAGTCAAGCACAAAAAGTGGCATTTTAGTCTTGTGAAAGACCGCATAATCCAGCAGAAGGTGGAGAAGCCCTTAGATGTAGGGTATATTGTGGAAATTCAATTCCCTAAGTAGATCTCCAACGTGGTGTTGGTGTCAAAGCAAGCGCACAAGTGGAAAGTATGCATAGATTTTGGGGATTTGAACAAAGCCTGCCTAAAAGATTTCTACTCACTACCCAAGATCGATCTAATGGTGGACTCTACTTTCGGATGTGAACTTTTCAACATGATGGATGCCTCGCAGGGATACCATCAAATTCCACTCAGCTCGAAAGACTATAAGCGGGTAAGCTTTATCACGTCCTAGGGAACTTAGTGTTTTCTAGTCATGCCTTTTGGCCTAAAGAATATAGGAGCCACGTATCATAGGCTAGTGAATCGAATATTCAAGTAGCAGATCGATCAAAATATGGAAGTATACATTGACGACATGTTGGTAGAAAGTGCGAGCCAAGCTAAACATGTTGAGGATTTGAAAGAGACTTTTGAAACCTTGTGCAAGTATGGGATAAAGTTAAACCCAGAGAAATGCACGTTTGGAGTTAAAAAAAGGCAAATTTTTGGGCTATCTAGTGATAGAAAGAGGAATTGAGGCTAACCCAAAAAAAAATTGAGCCAAAAATGAGGCCCCCAAGAACTATGAATGAGGTTCAGAGGTTGGCCGGAAGGATAGCCACTCTGAGCAGATTCATATCTATATCAACTAATAGAAGTTTACCTTTTTTTGGAATATTGCAGAAGGCAAAGCAATTTAAATAGAGGTAAGCAGCACAACGTGCATTTAAAGAGCTGAAAGCTTACTTAGCAGAGCTCTCCTTATTGACGAAGCCTACCCCAAGAAAAACTCTCTATTTGTATTTAGCAGCATCTATGTAGGCAGTAAGCTCGATACTTGTAAGGGAGGATGGAATAGTGCAGAGGCCGGTATACTATGTTAGTAAGATCCTACATGCTGTCGAGCTGAGATACCTAAAAATTGAGAAAATAGTACTAGCCCTAGTGATCACGGCAAGAAGGTTACGGCCTTACTTTTTATCTCATCCTATAGTTGTGCGAACTAACCACCTGTTGAAGCAAGCTCTTAGGAAGGCTGGCATGGCAGGAAGACTAGTTAAATGGTCAGTAGAGTTGGGAGAGTATGAGATTAGCTATGCCCCCAAGATCACCATAAAAGAGTAAACCCTGGCGAACTTCATAGCAGACACATCTATAAGGGGGAATGAAGGTTTGTGGATGGTGTATGTGGATAGGTCGTCAGGACATGAAGAAAGCAGAGTTGGAATTATTATTGTCGATCCGAAAGGTGAAGAGACAGAGTTTGCAGTAAAGTTCCATTTGAAGGCCTCCAATAATGAAACAGAATATGAGGCCGTGATATGAGGGATTAAAATAGCCATACAAAGTGGTGCCAAACGTGCCAGGTGTTCACTGATTCACAATTAGTGGTGAAGCAGATCAAAGGATAGTAAAAGGCCAAAGAAGCCAGAATAAATAAATATCTGCAGATGATAGATAAGCTACGGCAAGAGCTGGCCAAGCTCCAAATAACCTAGATACAGGGAGAAGAGAACAGTAAGGCAAATTATTTAGCTAAGATAGCTAGCTCTCTTAGCGAGTGTAACACCCGGCAAGTCATAATCCACGAGCTGGAAAAAATAAGTCTCAAAGCTAAAGTCCTTATGATGGAAGAAGGTCAGGATTGGAGGATCCCCATCATATAATATCTACAAGGGGACAACCTAGCAGTTGATCATAAGTTGCAGGTGCGAGCAACGCAGTTCACCATGGTAAATGGACTATTGTACAAGAGAGGTTTTTCTCAACCATTGCTACATTGTTTGTCCCCTTAGGAAAGGGAATACATTATCTGAGAAATTCACAAAGGATGCTACAGAAAACACTTAGGAGGGACTGCACTAGCCTCCAAGACTATTTGAGCTGGATACTTTTGGCCCTCTGTTCGAGCCGACACAGGAGAGTTGGTGAAGAAATGTGATAAGTGTCAAAGGCACACCCAGGTCAGCCATATACTCGCCGAGCCCATGCATGGAATGAGTGCCCCTTGTTCCTTCGCAAAATAGGGAATGGATATTGTGGGGCCTTTCCCTATGGCAGTCGGGCAAAAAAAGTTCTTGTTAGTTACAGTGGATTATTTTAGTAAGTGGGTAGAA
>JACGDI010004041.1:824579-836985 GCA_014898725.1 Jacaranda copaia | reverse complement strand
AACTGCCTTCAACAAAAGGGTCAAGCTTCACAGTTTCTAAGTGAGAGATTGGGTCTTGAGAATAGTGGATACATTAGGAAATGTTGGAAAATTGGAACCCTACTAGGAGGGGCCTTATAGAGTGATCACTGTGCTGAAAGGAGGAGTTTATGAGCTAGAAACTGTATAAAGAAAGAAGCTAGCTCCTCTGTGGAACATTCAAAACTTGCGGCGTTTGTACATATAACTTCTTTTAGAATCTATTTTGCTATTCTTACTTTACATTAGTTGTTTCGCTATGTTGAGTTTTATCTCATAGAAATTAGACTAAGTCAGTTTCCATTTCTTGTAAGCATAAGTTAGGCAGGATCAGTCTATCTCTTGTTAAGTTTTGAAAGTGTCATATTTGCTTTTCCAACTCATTGATCTAAACTAAAGATGATGAATGCCAAATAAAAATCAGCCCAACTAATCTAAATTGAAGATAGTGAATGTCAAACTAAAAAATTAGCTTGGATGATCTAAACTAAAGATAGTGAATGCCTAAAGAAAATCTGCTCCACTGATCTAAACTAAAGATGGTGAATGATAAATGAAAATTAGCCCGGCTAATCTAAACTAAAGATGGTGAATGCCAAATGAAAATTAACCCGATTGAGCTAAACTGAAGATGGCGAATGCCAAACTAAAAAAATAGCTCAGCTGATCTAAATTAAAGATGGTGATGCCTAAAAAAAATCAGCTCGGCTGATCTGAACTGAATATGGCAAATGCCAAATGAAAATCAGCCTAATTGATCTAAACTGAAGATGGCGAATACCAAATTAAAATCAGCCTGGCTAATCTAAACTAAAGATGGCAAATGCCAAACTAAAAAATCAGCTCAGTTGATTTAAATTGAAGATGGCAAATGCAAAATTAAAAAATCAGCTCAGTCGATCTAAACTAAAGATGGCAAATGCCGAAAGAAAATTAACTCAGCTGATCTAAACTAAAGTTGGCAAATGCCCAATAAAAATTAACTCGATTGATCTAAACTAAAGTTGGTGAATGCCCAAAAAAAATCAGCTCGTCTGATCTAAACTAAAATTGACTTGGTAAAGTTGAAGGGCAAATGTTCATAAAAATCCCTCTTCCATTAAGTAACATGGTTACATCTATTCAAAAAGAAAAAAAAAGCCCCAACAGGTGGGCAAGAAGCATTAGAATGACTTTTAATTGCTAGGGCCAGCCTGCTCAGGGGGCAACACAGTACCTGGGGTGGCAACTTGGTTCGAAGGCCCAACTCCAGAGAATGCCTCAGCCCTTCCAAAGCATCAGTCTCTAACCCCAACTCGGTCACCGATTGGGGCTCAGCATGATCACCTTCAACTTCATCAGTAGAGTCGTTATCATCTTTTAAGCCTGATGGGAAAGTTTCCAGCCTAAACATTCGATCCATATTCTCTTCCAGTTGTCCTATGCACAGAACTCCTCTAGCATCCAGTTGATCTACACACATATTGATGCCATGATGGTAGTATTTCAGAGCTTTTTTTACAAGTATCTGCTTAAAATTATTGCTCTTCAGATACTCGCTCATGCGTGATCTTTAGCTGGCTTCCAAGAAGTTCTTCGCCTCCTCTATGTATTGGAATACCTCGAAGAAGGTATCCCATCCTTCATGATGGCCCTCCTTCTGAGCCTTCTCCAATGCTTTTTTCTACTAAGACATTAGCTTGAATATCTTCAATTCGGACTTAGCTAAGCTGCTAGCTACATCATCATGCTTGGCTCGTAATATTGAAAGCTGCTGCCTCAAGTCTATGAACTGGCTCATCTCAACATGGAGTTTATCCAACTCAGTTTTCAATCTTCAATTATTTATCTCCAATTATTGGTGTTCCTCTTTCCATCAAGCGAGAACACTCCCTGTAAGGATATTTGTCTTAAAAAAAGAGAGAAAATAGGGGAAAAGGTTAATAGAAATCAGGAAAAGAGACAAGTAAAAGTTCAACTTTTGGAAGTAGCATACCTTAGAAAGATAGGAAGCAAACTGATTGCAAAGGCTATTGAAAGGCATTCTGTCGGCCAACTTCCGATCGAAGGTAGTTAAAATTACCCGCAAGAAATACCTGCCCAGGGTATGAGTGGAGTCTATTAAGATCGAGCTACCGACAATGAGGTAGGTATTAAGTCAGCTGTAATACAGAGTTAAAGAGCTCGGTTCCTCTGGGATATTCTCCTCGATAGAAACTGGGTCATCTAACTCAACAACTGCAAGTCTTTTAGGTGCTGAAGCTGGATGAGGAGAGGTCTGATGTTTATGCGGAGATGGCTCAGCTAGAGCCTTGCGGGAAGAGTTGGCTCCACTAGTTCATTTGGGAGGGCGGTTGTTCTTTTATCTGCCTAGCTGGCTAGCCATCGCGGCCAACATAAAAGCTTTAATAGAACTTATTTCTAAAAAAAAAAGGGGGTCAGAGATAAAATCATCTGAACAGCATTCATCTTAAGGAGAAATGTGTGTACCAAAAGGCTTAGGGAGCTTCTCGGCTTTAGGACTCAGGGTAAAGTGGTACAAGAAGCCTGGTGTTCCCAGGTAAGTCAACTGTAGTTGACAACTATTTAGCCTGTCTAGCAAGAATTGCCAACCTGATAGGAATGTCTTATTCTTAGCCAAGCTCTCTAAGGGTATATGTTCTATCGATCTCTCAAGGAAGTCCCACAGCTCGGGCGATGCTATGTACACGTAATACTCTTTCTAATATTTCACTGAGATGGGGTATTTTGAAAAGAAGCGCGTATCCTTCCAAGATGTCAAGTAAAATAGCCAAAAACCTAAAGATTTAGGATAAAAAAGAGAATAGAAAATGGTGGTTATAAGTTCTACTTGCAAGTGTCTACACTAGATAATAAGGTCGGTCATTAACCTAAATAAATTGGGGGTGAATAGATTAAGTAGAATGCCTAAGCCTTTAAACACCAACCTAAACAAATGGGTAAAGGAAAATGTAGCCCGCCAAGAAACTGTTCTACATAAAAGCAAAAAAACCTTAAAAGGGGGTCATACGGCTAATCTGAAGACTTAAGCACTACTATATGGTACTCCTCTAGAATAATCATAATCTCCCTCAGCTTACGGCTCTTGCGCTTAGTCATCCTAGAGAAATATGTTTCATAATAAGGTAGCCCCGCTTAGGTAATACTATGCTCAGTCTCTCTTATCACCTCTAGTGGGATACTGAGAACTGAGTCATTCGAGTCATCGTTCCCAATCAACACAATGGACATTTTTGGTTTTCTAAGAAATCTAACAAAATAAAACTAAAAAATACAAAGTGAAGAATCAAAAAGAACCTGGACTTATTTTCTAAAGGCGCGGAAAGTGAGGGGAGTTTTTTTCAAATCACAACGGCGACCGCTACCCAAACAGCGGAGTATGGCCAAAATGCATGACGAAAATAGAAAATAAAAGAGAATAGTAGGGGAGGGTTTGCAAAAATGGCAAAGAAAGGAGAAGAATAAATCGGCGTGGCTTTTATAGGGAAAATGATAGGGCTTTTGGACTCTCAAATTCAAACTCCAATGCATGACTCTAGGGATATGCAAGATAGGATAGATCAATTAATGTTGCGAATAAGATAGACGAACCTAGGAAAGGACAAAGCAATCATAGTTATTCCTTAGAAAGGGGCAAAATCATTACAGGACCACTTGGGCCCAGCTCGAGCATCAATAAGCTCGGGAGATCATTATATTGGGAATGCTCATCCTTTAGACCACTTCACTCTCTTCACTACCCATTAGCTTGGACTTTCATAGTTCAAACCTTTTAAACTTAATTTTTGGGGGATGAGGTGATGCGTATGTATCCCCAACTCGAGCTAGAGTGGTCTTGAAGGTTACGATTGGAAAGTCGTTCAGCTGATCACCCCCAACAAACAAGTCAAGCTAAAGTTAGAAGAAATAGTCAAGATGAAGGCTTGAAGTACCTGAGCTGATCTTAGAGGAAACAGCCAAGATGAGGCTTTGAGATGCTCGAGTTGATCTCAGAGTTGTAGTTTTAGCCCCACACACCCAAGAGACAAGGAACATGGGCCACACGTGGCGCCGTGTTAATCAACTCTGATGAATATAAATAGTTAGATGTTTAGTGGGCAGTTACAACCTTAGTTAGTAGGATTCTTAGTCATATAAAAGGCCTTGTATGAGATTATAGAAGAGAGATTACTAGATTATCAGAGAGAATACAAGATTACTTTCTTGCTTTCAGTTAGTGCTCTATAAAATTAATCTTATTGGCATCACCTTCATTCGGGATTTGATTGAGTTTGGCCAAATAGAGGCCTCTATGTTAATCAAGGAGAGATATTTGGTACTGGCTGGCTTGTTGTTGGCTAAGTTGAACTTGCCAACGGGTGATCGATTAGGTAGAAGCTCTTTGTTGATTGTTACAATTATCTATTTCATGCATCTTTCTACTCGAGCTTAATCACTTATTTTTGCATTGCTTTCTATGTTAGCAAATTGAGAAGATATCGTGAATTGCATGAGATAAGAAGTGATGGCCCAAGCCCAGAGAAATGAGTAGTGTCGCTAGGTAGTAGTTGCTCAACAAGAGGCATCCTTGACCATAACCTCAGCACCTTCGATGGCTGAATCAACTCTGTGAGCATCGCCCACTCAATCAGTGGTGACAAGTAGCAATAACCCAGTTAATTTGGGCAAATGATAATTAGTTAAGCAGGGAAGCCTGTTCAAAGAAGATGATGGCCAATAAAGGCCGTGGTAAGTGGTTAGCCCTTAAGATATGATCTATTTGGGAAGCAAAATTATGGCATGCTATTTCATCTGCCCAAGCTACCATCACCTCAATTCGGGATAGAGCCCTCTATGGCCATCACAACTTATACTCTATTATGTTAGCAAGGTCCACTAACGTCACCATGCTCAAAGTGATAGTGGTCTAGCTCTTTGTGTCACACTAAAAGAAGTTCATAGAGCTAAGCTAGGCTAGTGTGCTCAAGACTTTAGTGTACCATAATAATATGATAAGTGTATGATCAATTCATGTTTCTCATCAATGCAATCTATTACTGGTCAATCATGCTTTACTGATGAAAATTTTTTCTTTTAGGTGAGGCAGTTAGGCTATTGCTTTTATCAAAGGTTGGAGTTAGCTCTAGTCGATCGCGAGTAATTGAAGGAGGGAAGCAATATGGAGATAATAAAGATACAGCTTGAGTTATCCCAAGCCAAGGTCAATTAGCTGACAAAGAAGGTTGCAGATCTCTGCAAGCAGCTAGTGACAAAAGATCAGTAGCTAATCCTAATGATCAAAGAAAAAAATAAGATAGATGAGTTGCTACATTAGGCTCAACTGGATTTGCAGCAAAGCTAAGGCTCAACTGGATTTGCAGCAAAGCTATGATTCTGGTCAAATAACAGGACATAATGCTACTAAACAGGAAGCCCAAGTATAATTTTATAGGAATCTCCCACTCATGCAACAAGAGACGATGCAAGAATTCATGCCATGCTTGGCTTTTTAGGATGCAAGTGTAGTCTTTTCATTGGATGATGCAAATATTGCATTCGAGAAGGCCATAAAGCAGCTTGAGTATCTAAGCTATGCTTTTCGATCAGAGAACAAGGACTGCATCAGCCCCATCCTAGGCAAGATATTATAGCCATATCTTGAGCTCAAAGAAATGGTTGCCAAAGAGGGTGCTACAAGGGATATTTCAATCGAGTCTATGATCACTGCATAAAGGAGATAGGCAAAGGTGGCGAAGAGACTGGTTGCTATGGTGAAGGAGTTTGATTTTACGAATGACTTTGCTTTCAAGATTTAGGACGGCATGGTCGACAGTGATGAATATCTACTACACTTTAGAGACTATTTGGTCGACGAAGTAGGGCTCTTGCAACTAACACCAGCTACTCTCCTACCTACCATAGCTAGGCTTAAGCAAGAGACTGATAGCCCTGTGATTATTCCTATCCCATCAAGCAATAAGCTTGACCAAGCAATTGAAGAAGGTGCTCTGGTAGTTAGGTTGAGGGTGTAAGGTTGAGGAACCAGTGAATTTTATGTTGTATAAGTCTGGTCACCCTGCGAGGCATAGCTTTATAACCTCTCCCTTGTTCCCCTTTGTAATGAAATATGATTTTAATTTAATGGAACATAATGGTTATTACATTAATGTGCAATTTGCTATTTTTTTCATTGACTTTATTTTGATGTTTATAGTCTTGTCAAACATAAATGGCTGATGATCAAGTTAGTTATAGATAATACAAATCCCATAATTATGATCATAGTCAACTCGAATCAATGAAATGATTGCATAAATGCACAAAATATTAGGTTCAATTAAAGTTATTAACCTTGCAAAGAAATGACTGCTTTCATCAAAATAATTTTGTGTGTTAATGTTTTATTGCTAGATTATCTTTGACCTCTGGGTTGATTCATACGGTCGATGTTTAGATAACTTATCTAATGAAGTAATTAGTCAAATTATCCTAATATTTTCACAAGGTTTTGCTTGACTATGTGGTCGTGAGTTGACTAAGTGTATTTGGTAAAATGCACTAAATGATTTGGCTTGCCCTGGTCAGTTATTAAGTCAACTACGAGTGCTAAAAATCCCTTAATGATTGACGTGAAATTGTTGTTTGTGTTAACTGTAAGGTTGACTGTAATCATTGGGTTGAAAGGCGTTAGTTTGGTAGCTTGAAGCTTCTTATGCAGTCGACTGTGAACTTTAGGTTGGAAAGCCTTAATTTAGTAGCTTGAAGCTACTTCTTGGGTCAATTATGGGTGACTTTAAACTTTGGGCTAAAAGCCTTGATTTGGCAGATTGAAGTTGTTTCTTAGTTTGACTACAAGGTCGACTTTAAACTTTGGGCTAAAAACCTTAATTTAGCAACTTGAAGCTGCTTCTTAGGTCGACTATTGGGTTGATTTTAAACTTTAGGCTGAATGCCTTGATTAAGCTACCTCTTAGGTCGACTACAAGGTTGACTTTAAACTTTAGGCTGAAAGACTTAATTTGGTAGCTTGAAGTTACTTCTCGAGTTGACTACATGGTTGACTATGAACTTTTTAAGTTATAGGAGGAAGGAGGCAGTTGCTACTGTAGCATTACAAGTAAATGATAGTAGAGTTGGTAAAACATTTGTTTATGTCAAATAATACAATAGCTATTGCAAAGCTTTCATACATAGAATTTCTTTAAGTTAATAGCATTCCATAGACAAAGAAGTTCATTGCCGTTGATGTTCGTTAGTCGATATGTATTGTCCTTGGACACCTTAATGACAATATAAGGCCCTTCCCATTTTAGGTCGAGTTTGCCAATATTCTTGGATACTTTCACCTTCTTGAGAACATGATCCCCGACTTGAAATGGCACGGTAGGACCCTTTTGTTGTAGTTTTCTGCCATCTTTGATGTATAGCACTGCTTGTCACCACTCATCAATGGTCTCAAAGTTGAGTTTTCTTTCAAATGTGTTCTAGATCAGATTAAAATGGATCACTCAAGCTGTGTGTTGTTTAAGTTCAAAAGGGATGATCACTTCAGAAGTATAAACCAAACTATAAGGGCTATGACCCGAGGTTATATAAGGGGTGGTCCTATATGCCCATAACACCCTAAGGAGGTCATCTACCCAGCTCAATTCGATCCCCTCTATTCGAGCTTCTAGGTGGCTGAATATAGTTCTGTTTGTTATCTCTGTTTGGCCGTTAGACTGAGGGTTCCCCATTGAGGTAAAGTATTGGGTGATCCCTAAAGCTTTACATTAATTTGTGTGTTTTTGCTTTGAAATTGTGTTATGTTATTTGAAATAAAGATCTTAGGGAGACCAAAGCATTAGATGATATTTTTTCAAGTAAAGCTCTTGATGGCAGCATCGGTTATTTTTAGAATTGCCTCAGCCTCAACCTATTTGGTGAAATATTCGACTGCAATAATTATGAAATTCCTTTAACCTATCATCTTTAATAAGAACCCCACAATGCCAAGCTGGTGCGGGATGTTTGAGTGAACTAGGCAAGATGAACATTTTCAAGTAAAGTCAATAGCATCTTTTGATAATTATGTTGTCGACATAAATCTCCATAGATTTGCCGATCTCATTCTTAAACATAAAGTTGACCAATCTCTAGTGGGTTGTACCTATATTTTTTAGTCCGAAAGACATGACCAAAAAGTAATAAACCCTATTAGGGACCATTAAAAAGGTCTTGTCCCTATCCTTGGGTGCCATGAATATCTAGTGATAATTTTGGAAAGCATCCATCATACTTAACAGTTTACAAACAACAGTAGAATTAACTAGTAAATATATACGAGGTAGGGGATAAGGATCTTTAGGGAAAGTTTTACTCAAATCAGTGACATCGTTGCACATATGCCACTTTTCCTCATTCTTGAGGATGAGTACAATATTACAAAGCCAAGATGGGTGTTGAATTTCTACAATATAGCCAGCATCTAAGAATTTGTTGACTTCGTCTTCAATGATTTGGCACCTCTCGGCATTGAAAGTTCTTATCTTTTACTCAGTAGGAAATGATACTAGGGTTAATTCCTTAGAGGTAAAATGTCTTCCAAGCGAAGATGTTGATGTTTCTCCACAAAAAATTGACCATGAGATACTCCATGTGGTGGCCTATATAGGTTTCAATCCTAGTGGTCTTGTTAAGGTTCCCAGGCTCCAGCTTGACTATTTTGAACTCCCCGATAGGCTTTATCCTCATATTTTCCAATTTTTTCTTCTTACTGGCTTGTCCCTCTTTGGGTTCTGCTATAAGGGTATCCCCCAAGGTCTTTAGTTGTGGTCAAGTCTTCTACTCGCTTAACTCAACTAAAATGGTATAACAGCGCTATGCCTCTTTAATGTTACATAGCAACTCACTTATGCCTGCTAGGGTTGAAAATTTAATTTTCATGTGGTAAGTTGAGATAATGGCCTAAAAGTCATTCAGAGTTGGTCGCCCAATTATAACATCATAAACAAATTGGGCATCGATGACCAGATAGTTGACATGAGTGTTCTCCTGCAGGGTGCTTCCCTGAATGATGTAGATAAATTGATGGAGCCTTCCGATATGATATTCGACCCCTCAAATCTGACTAAGGGTGTGTGCATGGACTCAAACTTTAACTAGCCCAAATTTATCCTTTTCAGGATCAATGGGAAAATAATATTGGTAGAGCTTCCATTGTTGACCAAAACCTTTCTAACTTCAAAGTTAGCAATCTCGGCAGAGACCACCATAGGGCAGTTAATTTTATAGTTGATGCTCTTGCCCTCGAGGTAAGCGAGGTTGGTGTTAGTGAAAGAGATAGGCTTTGCGCTGGTGGATAAGTGGAATATTATTTCGACAAAAGAGACCTTGGTTGATTCCAGCCTTCTCTGTGTCTGCCTCCTTGCGAATTTTGAGTCCCCCCAATAGGACCTCCCGCAATCATGTCAATCACTCTTTGAATGGGTAGGCGGGCATCCTAGGTGGCTTTTTTTCCTTTGTCCTCTCTTCTCGGGCTAACTAACTTTTCTCTACAGAGAGTCTAGTAGGTTTTATCCTTTTCTATTTGGGCACCTTTAGCCACATACTTCTTGAGATGGTCCTATCTAATCAGCCTCTTAATTTTATCAGGCAGACTGAAACAATCTTCTATGTCGTGCACCTTTGTTTGTGGAAGTGGCAATACTTTTTTGATTTTTTCATGGCTTCTATTTTAGTAAGCTTTTCCATAATTTTTTAAAGAGGTTGTTATGTTAGATTGCAAACAAAACCTTCATCCTTGGGAGGTTAAGTGATATGTAGTCATGGAAGTGTTTGATGGGAGATCGATGACCCTTTCTCTACTATCAGTCATCTTTCTCCTTATTTTTCTTATTCTAAACCTCAAGATTACCAAATTTCAGTCTGTTCATCTCCTTCTAAATCATATATCTCTTCGCTAAGTTGAGCAGCTCCTCTATCGATTGGGGATGTTCTCACACCAAAGCATTGGCATACTCCTTATGTTTGAGTCTTAAGAAAAGGACATCGATCAAAAACTTGATCTTTGGGTTATCAAATTTCAACACCTCTGTGTTGAATCTGGAGAAAACAATCATGGAAGGACTCCCCTTCATTCTATTTCACAGTATGGAGATGAGTGTGGAAGAGTTTTGCCTTTCATCGACTAGCAAACTAGTGAAGAAACTTATCACACAAATGATCGTTAAAGTGTATCAACATTGGCTCAAGTTTGAGAAACTAGTCGAGTGTAATGCCCTAAAATGTGGTAACTAGCATCTTTGTGTGTATATACTCATTTTGACCATGTAGTTACATTATGTGTTTGAACTGCATCAAGTGTTCATTCGGGTCTGTTGAGCTATCATATCGTGAAAGTTTAGTTGGAACTTTGACATTGATGGTAATGCGCTCTTTGATTATCTCCTGGATGAATAGTGACCCTCTTTTTCAGTGAAACCTCTAGTGACCATCAAGGTTGGGGATCCTTTTTATATTTCTCCTCGATATCTCTTCAAGCCGTCTATTTAACTATTGAACTTGATGAGACACTTCTTCCCACTTTTCTCAGTCTGTCTAGGTAAAATTCTTGTCAAATGGGGGCCTTGGTCGCTCAACCCTATCAAGCTATAGGGCTTGAAATGGTCAAGCGTCGTGATCTGCTGACTCATAAATCTCCACCGACTCATAAATCTCCACACACTATTTTGTTCTTGAACATTCGGCCCTATAGGACTACTAGTCTCGAATAGGCCGAACATAATGGTCAATAGATCAACAATTTCCTCTTATGGGTCAAGTTGACCCCTCTCTCCAAAAAAGCGTCTAGGATAGACCTCGCATCTTGTCTTCGATTCTTGGGATTTTGATCGACCATGGATATCTCTTGGGGATCTTTCTTTAGGAGATAGGGTTGTGGAATCATATTAGCTGTGGGGGTGGGCACAGTTGTGTATTGATTCAGAGTGGCAAAAAGTTAAGTAAAAATTTGAGCAGAGATTTAATCACTAATTAGTTGCATTAGTTGAGGCATGATTAAAGTAACAACTTGCTTTAACAGGGCACGGGTCCTGGAGTATTCAATTTTTTATGAGGCCGAGGGGGAGTAGGAGATATTATCCTTCTATTTTTCTCTCTTTTTGAAGTGGCTTGTTTGGTGTTCACCATTTTTCAATTATAGTCTCACTTTCCCACAAATGGCGCCAAAATGATGAGGTTGAAAGTGGTGTTTACTGGATTGGGTTGGTGTTTAGGCTAATTCGGCCTAGCTAGTTGAGTGGTCCAACTAAGAAATAGCTTTAGACTGAGATTTACAATCATGAACAAACATCAGACAAGCCAAAGGTATTGTCGACTAAGGCTTTTCGACACTCATGTCAGTATTGATCGACTAGATAAATTGAGCAGCAAAGTGAAGGCTTATAGTAAAGAATGGCATACCTTAAAAATAACTGACAATGAGATATTTATAGCCTTCTCCAAGTGGATGATATGTCCAAAATGCCCCTAACATTTGTAGAGGGCTATTGTCTTTGTATAAGGAGCTTTAGGTCATCTCCCATCATTGTACTAATTTAGATGGCATCACCTCCTACTTTTTAGGATAGAATAGTACATTAGTGCTGCACTTTCTAATAGGAGTGGGGGCAGAGGTGGTACTAGGAAGCATGCACCATTAATTTAGAGGTATGCTACTTGTCAGGTATTAAATGTGATTGAGATATGATTCGGTATTAGGATGACCTCGCTGGTCGATAATGGCCTAAACATAAAACTGGTTTCTAGGAGCAAGTGTTCTCTAGAGGTGTGGCACTCGAGAAATCTCATTGGATATAATCAAGCACACACGCTCAACCTGGGGTCTATTGTCAAGTAGTGCGATTATGCTTATTGCATAGGCGACAAAGCGATGATCGACGGCTCAACTAGGCCTCTGAGGTGAGATGAACTCGAAAGTGCATTCTGAGGTTGATAGCAGTTGGGTTGGGCCTGTTTGGCCATCCTATACCAATTATCGAAGTAGAATTTAACATAAGCACGTAAGAACAAAATATTACCTTAAGATTGTTAGAAAAATTTAATTAAGATACTATGTATACTTGTTCTTTGTGTAAACATATAATTGAAATATATACTCATATAAACTTATGTAAACATATAAAATTATTTATTGAGTAAAGAAAATGAATAGAGAAGCCTATTTAAATGCAAGACAAAAATTGTATTAGTCAAGGCCTGTTACTCCAACAATTTTTTGAAGGTAATATTGACCCTCACACGGTGCTAGAAGGCTCTTAGAAATTAATATCTCAAGATACAACGACTCTCCTCTAGTGTAAGGTAGTACTCTAACAGAATGGAACTAGCGAACTTTACTAACTTGAAACTCTTCTTTTTTTTGGGGGGG
>JACGDI010004041.1:801632-819165 GCA_014898725.1 Jacaranda copaia | reverse complement strand
CAATGAGCATGAACATTAACTTGTCTCTCCATCGCTTGAAGTTTGTCCCATCAAGCCGGTCCAATCTCACCACATTTTGATCCACCACTTGAAATGAACTTTCTGTCCTTCCTTCCATCTTCTCAAATCATCACCTTAAGAATGCTAATTAAGATGTATTGAAGAATTGGAAGTCTGATGTGCCTAATTGCGTGTAAAAAACTCCTACACTGTCTTTAAGGTGATAATTGCCCCTACTATTTGTGCTACAAGGATTATGGCAATTCACTTCTAGAATTCAACTAAAACACCCTAGAAATTGCAGTCAGCACTCTGAAATTCCTGTTTAAGAATTTCTGTTGATATTGAGAATTATTGAAAAGAGTATAAAAAATCTTTTACAGGAGAGACACACTTTGTAAAGCACAATATTTGAAAACAACCTCAATTTTGTTACATATAAAAGTCAAAAAAAACAAAAAGCACCCACACGCTAGAAAATAGGCAACACATGCACCCAAATAATATAGAGATAATAAAAATTAAATAATACATGTAACAAAATATGTCTATATATATTAGGTATTTGTTACGGTTTATTGCGTATCATATACAAATTTTCAATTACTATGGAGACTTGGTATGATTTTAATTATGGTAGGGACTTTTTTTTTTATCCAATTAATGCGGAGACTTGCTGGAAGAGGACTTTGGATTTTGGAATCAGGGGTGTGGTGGCCCAAACTGAAAATTGACTTGTGAGGTGGAAATTGATTTCGACTCTTCATCCCTCAAACCAAATAAAATATATAACCAGAGCTCCGAATCGATATAAACACGATTGCAGTTGCTTCTCCTCTTATGTCGCTATCTTTGCAGACTGTGCGCTGCTTTAGCGCCCTCTCCTCGACGTCGACGTCATCTTCTTGTTCTTCTTCGAATTATCAATGCCGTGCCGCTCCTGTTCGCATCACTTGCTGCTCGCGCTCAGCCTCAGTGCTGGAAGCACTTTCATCTCAAATTCAGCCGCCGCCTACAATGACCGGAGATGAAGATAAGCACATTATTGACACTGGAACAGCAGATCGGAATTCGCGTTCTGGAATTCAGGTCCCGAGGCAGAGATACATATCAGTTTCCAAGTCGGTACTATTGGATGCCATTATCTCCGACATGTTCCCCTCACAAGAGGACGCCCGTCAATTTCTTTCTCTATCCCGGTACTTCTGCCTCGCCTCTTACATTTTGCATACGAATCTCATTGTCTTTTGTTATTTTTCGCATTTATTTTGTTGTTACTTTCGGGCTCAACATAATTAAAGACCAAAATGTGAAAATGAGATTTTTAATTATATTAAATAAAAAAATTTAATATTACAGAAGAATTAAGTTTTTAATATACACTTTTTTAATTTAGTATGGGAAAAAAATCCTTCCATAAGAAATACTAGTATGTGTTTGTTTATTGCATGGAAAATAATTTATTTTATAATAATATTTATTTTATGTTATGTGGTTAAAAAATGAGTTATAATTATTTTAGTATTTAAAGGAAGAAAATTTATTGTTAATTAATTAAAATAATATGAATATTTTAATTAAAGATATTATATTTGAAGATAATTTTTGTACTTAAATAAGTTATAGTTTATATCAAGAATTGCTAATTCCAAGTTTATAAATTATAAAAAAAAAATTTTAATGTTAAAATTAAAAAAAATAATGAAAGAATTAAGAAAATCAAAATAAAGCAAAATATTTTACTAAACACTTTTTTAAATTAGATATATATATTTATAACATAATTTGATGTGATAAATAAGTAAATAAGTTCTTTAAAATATAAAATTATTTCGCATAATTTATTAATAATGTAGAAGTTATCAATTACAGATTTTATGATATTTGAAATTTTTAAATGTAAAGTATCTTTTCTTTGAAAGCCTATATAATCTCTTTGTCGCTGGGCTACAAGCTACACAACAACGTACATTAAGTTATTGTTTGATAACTAATTCAAAAGTTGTTAGTAACATTCAATTTTTATAAACTAAAATATCTTTTAATAATTCATATAACTCTAATAAGTAAAATTTATTTATTTTTATTTATATATAGTTATTTTATTATTTTTAAAATTATCAAGTAACACATATTATGTACATGATAAAATAATAAATAAATTAATTCAAACTAAAATATCAATATCTCATAAGTTTCTCTTTATATATATATATATAAATTTATGAATAATTAAGTGACAATATATATATATATATATAAATTTATGAATAATTAAGTGACACTTACATTCAATCCATTGTTTATTTTAATCTGACATCATTAATCCATGTAAAACATGTAAAAGTATTTTTTATTAATTATTAAATGTAGAAATATTAAATTAAATGTATGCAATATAATTATAAAATTGTGTAACTGAATATATTAAAAAATATATAAAAATAGATATCATTTTGCTATTTAAGTGGTCATTTATTAACTTTTTAAAAATGTTCAATTATGTCAACTATATATATGCTCGATATTAAAGAATTTATTTCAAAAATTAAAAATTAGGTTGCCATTATTATATTGGTAGAAGCTGGAATGATTAAATTCATAATATAAAAATAAAGTTTAGAGTTTATATTTGTTGTAGGAAGTAACGTTTTATATTAGAAATAAGTTCTTTAAATAAAATTATTTGTTATATTTTATACATATAGTTTTATCTAGAAATATTTTACCTATCTAAAATGTATTATAGTAAAAATGATTAAATTTTAAAGATTATGATAAATTGATGACTTTAATATCAAGTAATTATAATTATTCATTTCTCAAACTTCTAGTTGTTTAATAAAGAAGTGATGATTTGATATTTTGCATAAATATTTGTCTATCTTTTTCATTTGCAACAAATAAATTGTAAAATTTTTTAAGTAAGTCACAATATTAAAAGATAATTATGTTTGTTTAGTATTTTAATTTTATTTTTGAAGTATATTTAATATAAATTACATAAAAGTTATATATACTTAAATTATAAGATGTTTAGAAAATAATTATTTAAATAAGAAATAAAAATAATTAGTTTGATCAAATGGTTGAATATTTTTTATTTATTTAATAATTTCTTGATTAGAAATAATTGAACATTATATTACTTCAAGTAAAAATAATGTGATTATATCTATATAAATACAAAAAAAATTATTAAATATGAAAAATTAGTTGTTATTTTGAAATAACTTATTAACTACTTTATTTGGAAAGTTTTTGAACTTTTTTGGATGAAAATGTATAATTAAATTAAAATGCAAAAATATCTAATTCTTTAAATGAAAAAATAAGTCAATATATATTAAAGCTCATATTTGTTATATAATTTTATTATTTTATATATTCATTTAATTTGTGATTATTAATATTATTGAAGTGAACATAAATTACTACATATGAAGTATATCAAAGGTATGTATATATATAATTTTTTATAAATACTTTATTTATTGAAAGAGAAATAAAATAATTTTCTAATAAAAAATATTATAAATAAATACTTATTCAACCAATTGAAACAAACTTATCTAGGCACATGATATTATGTATAAAAAATGAAAAAAAAATCTTTCTTACGTGTAGTTAATTAAAAATGGGTAAATCAAGTGCTAATAAATTCAATGGATATTTTATAAAAAAATATATAGTATTTTTTCATTCATTTGATGAGAAAATTGGAAAAAATTCAATAATTTAATAAAATTATAATATTTTTAAATATTTTATAACATCACATTATTTGACATACATTACCTAAATATGAAATATATACAATTTTTTATCTACATAAATCAATAAAGTTGCAACTGAAATAATAATAATATAAAAATTCAGTATCAAAGATTAACATAAAAAAATATTTGAAAATAGTATTAAAAATGAATAAATAAAATATAATTAATTGAAATAAAAAAAATATTGCATGTTGATGCTTTCAAATAATATAAAAAGATTAAAATCTTAAGTTGGCCATAAAAACTTAATTTTAAATAAGTATTGAGGAAATGATAATATTAATAAAATATTTAAATATATTAGAAGAGTATGTAATTAATTTAGAGGAAAACAAAACAAAAATAATATAAAGATGTATTATTAAAAAAATATTAAATATTTTCTATAAAATAAACTTTAAATTAAAAATAAAAAGATTTATTGTTATATTAAGCTGATTGAGAAAAGGGTTCATGCAATTAAGAATATAAAATTATAGTACGAATAATGTAGAAATGAAATATAAAAAGAATAATGATAGAATAACAAATTTTGCATATAAAAGAAATAAAATATTTATTTGTTAATCTTGTGATAAATTAAATTTATAAGATAGAATTTTCGAATAAGGGTAGTTAACATGTTGTTTATAAAATATTTTTTCAATTATAAACTTATTTAATAAGATAAAAATATAATTATAGATATTTTTGGTATTATTTTATGAGATAAAAACTTATATTGCAATTTTGAAAAATTACAATATAATATTTTAACTATAATAGATAAGTTGATTATATTAAAATAAAGTACAAAAATAAATAAACAACTAATGAAAAATTTTCAATTAACTTAAAAAACTCAAAATTGTAAGAATTCGACATATAACCAAAATTTCACAATTAAATAAACACAAAATTGTGCTATATATATTAGTATAGATTACTATCTAATTTTATATTTCTCACTTTTTGAGATATAAAATTATTAGTGATATTTCTACTATTAGTTTCTTCTAACAACTTTTTCTTAATTGATAGCATAGGTGACACATTAAGTTTTTTTTAAGACATTTTTGACTTTAAGTAAGATTTTATTAGTTTTAATTTTAAAGAACTTCTTCCGATCGAAGCTCAAAAGAACAAGAAATAAAATTTTAATTTGTAGTGAAAGAGAATTGAAGTTACCATTGTTTAATGATTAATTAGAATGTTATTTAGTGATTCATATTGAAAAAGATGATAGTTACTTAGAGATCAGTATTGGAAAAAAAAGAAAGTAGTTAGGATATTATACAAAAAGTAGTAGGAATTTAAAAAAATAGAGGCTTTTTGGAGAACTAAAAGGAATAAAGTTTTAAATTTATATTTTTGATTAAAATCAATTAATTAGAGTGTAATTTTAAATAAAAAGTCCTCCAAATTAAATATTTTTTTACTTTTTTAAGCTTATAATTAAAAAAGAAAAAAAAGGAACGTATAAATAAGGCTTCTAAACTAAACTAAAGGTCTTATGCCTTTTTTTAATGCCTCATATATATATAGTTTTATATTTTTTCTTTTGAGCCTTAAAAGTTGAAAGAGAAAGTACATCTATGAGGCCTTTAAACTTTTTAGATTTAAAGCGGTCATTTTTCTTAACTAAAGGTAGAGTCAACCTTGATAGTAATGTACGATGTAATTATTAATAGTGACATAGTAGATATGAGTCAAGCATCCTCTTTTTGAACCCAAAAAAGCATGTTGTGTGTGTATTAGCATACATTTATTATTTCAATTTCCATACCAAACAAATAAAATAGGAGCTACTATTGGAGTCCTTCCTAAACAACAGATGTATCTTAAAATTCTCTCACCTGTGAGGTTAAGTTGTCGACTTCTTTATATCTGCTTGTGCTATATTGCAGATGCTTGGATTTGATTCTTCACGCTGAGCACAAAACCATTTTAGAGGAAATGCGAGCTGACTTTGATCTTACACTTCCCACAAAGAGCAACAGATTCAGTCTTGATGATTTTCCTTCCTTGGGAGGAAATTCTGCGGCTAATGAAGAGTCTGGTGCTTCCATGCATAACTTAAGGAAAAGTGATAGGATAGACAAGGAAGACAAGGCTGACACTGAGATGTCAATGTCCTTTGATTTTACATTGGATCTGAAACTACTTTTTGATTTTTCTTCAAAAACTGCAAAGAAAAATCCTATCAAGAGTTCCAGGTATATTTCCATGTTATATTGTTCATTAGACAAATTTAAACTAAATTTTACTAGTTGTAAGTTAGGCATTTTGATCGTGATATTCCATTTTAAATATTGATGATAATTATTGGTAAAGATATAGCCGAGTGACCATTTTGCCCTTAGATCTTAGCGGAATCCCCAAACAGAATAGGATTCGCATCCTTTTTATTTGGGTCGGGTCATGACCCAGTAGAATGCGACCTGGTTCAAGTTTAGACTCGAAAAGAAGGTCATTAATCAATTAGGAATCCAACACATGGGGAAACGCCGCCTCATTTCATAGTTCCTAGTCATGTTATTTTACACTCTCATTTTTAAGTTCTTGTCTTTACTCTTGAGTTCATTAGATCATCTAACCAATGCACTAACCTAGACATCGAAGGACCTTAATTGAGGGTGATCTCTGCTAGCCTAACATGTACTCTTGTGGTCAAGTCAGGGACCAAAATTTCACTTGTGTAGATTCGGTTTGAGGTCAAGGTCGAAGATAGGGTCAATATCGTGAAACTAGTTCGAGGTTGTGACCTAAGAACTAAATCCGTATCAGTTGGCGTCGTCTGTGGGAATTCTGACTTGATTCATCGATTGTGAAAGCAAGCAATTAGTGATGGACAAGACTCCAAGACAAACTGTAGATATTCCCATCCCCATATTGCCTATATCTCCGTCACCGCCTATTTCACCCTCTTTGCTAATTCCAGCTTCTATTGCTATACCTCAAAATGTTCATAAAACAAAGCAGCGAACCATGACTTAGGACCTCAGCAAAACTTAGATAATGCTGCTCAATATGAGTGATCTGGAGTGGTTGGTTTTAGAGATGAGCTAGAGGTTTTGGGACGAGCTTGAATAGAGAAGTCGATTAACAGCAGTGGTGCCCATCCAGGCGGCCCCTATGTCGGTGAACTGACCACTATTTCAGGAAAAGAGGTCGGGTCCTTCACTAGCTGAAGGAGTGCAAGATTTGAGGAATTCGAGGGGTGAGAAAATGGTGGATTCTAATGAGGTGGGAAGTAAGGCAGCAAAAGGGCTAAGTTATGCACTAAATGTTTATCGAAGGGAAAAAAGATCAAGGTTGGAGCCATTGGTATTGAAAGGGATGACCTTACCCTCAAAGGACCCCCAACCTTCACTCTCTAGGGAGGAGGTCAATGAGATTAGTGACTAGGTTGAGCAATTGAGCAAGAAGATAGATGAACTTAAAAAGAAAGAAGCCTTAGCATTGCAGAAAAATTATTCACCATTTTCCGTTGAAATATTGGCCGAGTCAGTAGCCGTGCACTTTAAGCTCCTAGATCTGCAAAAATATGATAGGACCAAGGACCTGCAGGAACACATTATGGCTTTTGAAAACATCATGTACTTGTATGGGCAATTGGATGCTATGAATTCTAGAATCTTTATGACGACGTTGAGTGGAAAAGCGCAAGAATGATTTATAGGATAAATCCCAGGGACAATAGTGTCATATAACTAGCTCATAAGGTAAATTTTATACCAATTTGCTAGCAAGAGGAAGTCTAAGAGGTCTGCAACTCATCTGTTCACTATACGATAAAGGGAGGAGGATGAGACCTTGAGGGGTTTTATGAATAGGTTCAACAATGAGGTGCTAGAGGTGCAAGACCTACGCATTGACATGATCATAAGCATTCTCATCCAATGCCTCAAGAAAGGACGCTTAGCTTAGGCTTTTGCTAGGGGCATCTTGAATAGGGTCTGCACAAGATCTTAGGCACCCAGAAGATCCCAAGTCGCCCAGGATCGAGATTGAAGCACCGAGTTCTAATATGTAATTTTCTAGTTCAGGATTAGAGTGGGACGCAAAGAATCGCTGAGAAAAGTGGAGTTGATGGTCTTATAACTCTTATGTGCATCGTTCAGAAGGGATTCGCAGCTTGCGATGACATTGAGGTCACTGGAAAAGGCGAGGATAGGTTTGGGCTAGGATCGCGTCTTCTTATCTAAGTGGCTCCCACTACCTAACCTTTTACCCGTGGACTCCTCCAATAGATTTTTGCTTGAATGACTAGGGGAGGAAAGCTTCGGGCTCTTGCTTTTGGAACTGTGCTTATGCTTCTTCCCTTTATCTTCTAGAACATCCTTACTTATTATCTCGGGCTTGAGGGATATTTGATCTCGATCTCGATCTCAGGGACTTGGCTAGTGGGCATTAGCTCCTCAACTTCAACGAGTTGGACAAACCCACTCGAGGGTGAGCTCAAGGTCAAGATAGGTGCAAACGCAAAAGGAGCAGACACAAGCCCAGATAACTGAGCTCTGGCCAACAAAGCCTCTTTCTGGGCCTTCACTTTGTTAATTATCCTCAAGTTCTTGCTTAACATGATTGAAACAAAATAAACAGGGAGTTTATACCTTGATCTAATGCAAATAAACAAGAAATGAAGAAAAAGGCACAAATGGTAGAAAGAACCATCATCTAGAGTTCTTTGAACTTGGATGTTGGCTGACAAGAGGCTAGCGATCTTGAGGACCTCCTCATTTAGGAGCTCTCCAACCTTGTATAAGTGATTAGTAAGAGTGTCAATGAAGCCCTCGGCCCAAGTGATCTCGTTTGACAAAGAGGGTTTAGGCTTGTTGTGCCTCTTGTCAGACTTGAGCCACCAAGGGCGATTAGTGGGAGCTCAAACAAAAAGGAATTTTTCCTTCCAGGAACCTAAAGAGGTGGGGACCTTATCTAGGAACTTACACATAAGCCTTGCGGTAAGGTAATAGAAATTGCGTTCCCCAAATCAGTTCGAGGTCGTTATTGAATAAAGAGACCAGAAATGAGTTAAGAAAGGCTCAACCCTAAAGTACATCATTAAGATGAAGAAGCAGAGTATGTGTCTTATTGCAATAAGTAGAGCAAAACAGACGTCGAGCCCTAATAAAATATTTTCTATGCGATTGGGAAGGGGAATCTTAAACCCCCTTTTAACATGCCTAAAGAGAAAGTAGCACAGCCATTGGGGGGGAGATGCATCCAATTCGACTTACTGGGAAAAATTATTTCATATTCTGGGGGTATGAAGAACTTAGACCTAACCTCAGAAACCACCAAGGATCCCAGCTTGGGAACTATAACCAGTTAAGGAGAGTTAAGGATAATATATTCATCTATTTGGGGGTTAAGGGTTGACTCATCTAACAAGACAGAAAAAGGACCAGCTTAGGATGAACCTGATGGTGGATTTGAATCCCACGACTTAACAGGAATCGGGGGTTGGGTTTGAACTCGTAAAAAGAATAATTTGGAGAGAGGTCACATCCTCTGAGTTCGAGGAAGGAGAGGTACTTCCACTCGATCCCAACTAATCGAGGTGGCGATTTCTTCAGAGGAAGAACTCAAATTCGAGCTCATATTAGCAAAGACAAAAAATAGACCTAAAAGGTTGTGAATGGACTAGTAGTTTGGGAAATCAGAGGTCAAAATCTAGTTGAGCGGATGAAAGTTCATAAAAGAGAGAGGGAATAAATTGAAATTGTGGGGGCAACCGAGGGGAATTTATAGATGGTTGGAAGTGACGGTTCGCCTCACAAGATAACTTTGATTGCCCAGATTGATTTTACTTGATAGGGCGGCTAGAATGGATCTACACTATTTCCAATAGTCTATAAATTCATTCCCCTATGGAAGAAAATGAACAAATACACTTTGAAAGTGAGGGAGTTAATGATGATAATTATTGGTAAAGATATAGCTGAGTGACCATTTTACTCCAGGATCTTAACAGAATCCCCAAACAGGGCAGGATCCGCGTCCTTTTTATTAAGGTCGAGTTATGACCCAATTCAGGTTTAGACCCGAAGGGAGGGCTGTTGATCAATTTGGGATCCAATGCATGGGGAAACACTACCTTTGTCTGTACATAAAGGATATTTCTTTACCTATAAAAGGCAAGACCCACACAATTCCAAGTCATGTTATCTTAGCCACTCTTATTTTTGAGTTCTTGTCTTTACTTTTGAATTCATTAGATCACCTCAGCAATACACTAATTTAGGTATCGGAAGGCTTTAGTTGAGGGCGATCTCAGCTAGCCTAACATGTGCTCTTGTGATTAGGTTGAAGACCCAAATTTCACTCGTGGATTCAGTTCGAGGTCACAGTCTAAGGTAGGGTCAACATCATGAAACTAGTCCAAGGTCATGACCTAAGAATCGGAGTCGCATCAAATATAATAATATAACGAATATAAATTCCTAAAATCTTCCATATATATGTACATAATATGCCCAAAGTACATTCCTAGAATCCTACATATTCGCATGATATAACGGTGAGGTTGTGCACATTCACATGGCCAGAGTTTGGATTGTTGGATAAACAAGTGCCCAATCGTGAACTTTTTCCAATTTGTGCAACAGTCACCATTTCATCTAGCAATGGGTAAAATTTATGTGTTATGAGACAAGCCAAAATAGTAATGGGAAAATTAGGTACAGTTAGAATGTATAAAATTTTGCTCTTTCCCAAATCTTTGTCCATACTATAAATAGAAAAGCACTTTTGTACTAACAAATGGTACTTTAACACTGCCACACCAAATTTTGATATTTTAATTTCATTCTTTAAATAGTTGAATCTAGGAAAAATTATATTTTTATTCCCATTGAATAGGGAATTCTGCACTTTCAATTCCAAGCTTGCACTTATTGGACCAAAATTTTCATTTTTTAGCTCATTTGGGACACATCGTGACGTTCATTAATTTTTTGATAAAAACCATTAAATGAAAAATGATTTATTACCTTACAACCCCATAAATTTGATATATTCATGAAATACCTCACAAATTTCTCTATAAAAAATATACTTAAAATATTATGTAGTAATATATATTATATAAATATAAATAAATATATACATAAAACCTTACCCCACCCCAACCCCATGTGGCCGGCCATGTCCAGCGGCATACCTATCCATGGTCAACAGCTTGCAACACAATGGCCAGATCTGGCTAGGCTTGGCGATGCCCGACTGCTAATCACAGCCAACAACTTGGCTAGCCTTGGCCCAATTGGATGTTGCCTGTGGCTAGTGACCGCCTATAGGGTGGCCTCGCAGGTTGTTGGGGTGGGGGAGGGAAGAGGAAGAACACTTTTTTTTTTCCTTTTAATTTTTTCATTTTTTTAGTTATTTATTTTATTATTAATTAGTTAATTTAAATCAAATTAGTTTAAATATATTTATTATTTTTATATATTATCAAGTATATAATTTAAAATTTTATATTGCCCAAATGATTAATTCTTTACTCATTTATCTATTTAAAATTAACAATTATATTTTTTGTTTTACTTATTTAAATATTATTTAAATTATATTATTGAGATGACATTCTTAGATTTTATATTTATTTTTAAATTTTTTTTATCTAAATCTATAAATTTAACTACATTATTTTAATTTATAAATAAATTTAATTATATTATTTTAATATTATAGAATATGTCATTTAAAATTATGAAATTATGTTACCTACTGATTGTATTCTATTTTTTATTTTTTACCTATTTTATTTTCAATTAATAAATAAATTCAACTTAATTTAATTAAATTATTTTAGATATATTTATTATTTTAATATTATTGAGTATGTAATTTAAAATTAATTAAGAGATGAATTTAATTTTTATTTTGTACTTATTTTATTTTTAATTAATAAATTAGTCAAATTAAATTTAATTAAATTACTTTAGATATGTTTATTATTTCTGTTTTCATTCAATGTGAATTTAAAGATTATTCAATATTTTAGAAATTTTGTTAATAATAAAATATATTTAAATTTGTTATGAATAATTTAGAAAATGTTAAAATTACTCTGAAAAATATTACAAATAGGTTGAGGGCATTTTTGTCTCAAAAATAATTGAAACAAACTTTCAAGATATTTTTGAATTTTCACATAAATTTTTGGATGATACTAACAAATTTGTACGGAGGCTAACATTTTTTTCAAAAGTATTAGACAAAACCAAATATTAGGGGGTCACTGTAATTTCTTTAAATTTATTGTAAATAAATCGAACACCCTTTATGTAATTGATCCAAATAAAAAGGGACTAAGAGCAATTTTTTCAAATATAACATCAAAAAATTGATAGAAAATTTGATGGTGTCCCAAAAGTGCAAAAAAAATTAAGAATTTTGGTTCTATAAGTGCGAGCTTGAGACCGAAAGTGCAAAACTCCCTTTCAACTTGGCAGATGGAGCTGTGACCCATCCACCACCTCCAAGGCATCATGTTGATGTCCAGACTAGACTTAATAACAGAATGCCATGATTTTTCGTGAACGGTTCTTTTGTTCAATTTTGGTGCGTAAATGTTGCAGTTGTACATATTGACAGTATTCATAGTAGCAAATTGGGCGCACCATTGTTGTTAAATTGTGAAGATGATTGTAGAGAGGAAAAAAAATTATCCTGGTACTATGCTTTTAGGTTGCTTGTTGCACCTCTATGTCTGGAAGGAAGTACTTTCTGCAGTTCTCTGGCTTACCAGAAGTTTTCTTTTTCTATGTTATCTCTGAGATATTTCATTTACTCTTTTATTTCTATAAATGAATAGGTTTCTTATGTTGTTTAAGATGTTTATTTATTTATCATTAACAGCCATTAGAAACCTGAATTTTCAATTTCTAGTCACCTTATTGTCATTCTGATCATGCTTCTCCGAAATTTGACTAATCTTTCAAGTTGTGAATAGAGTTTCCATCCCAGGCCGCTTTCAACGTGCTTTCATGAAGCTGCTGTATAATGCGGAGTTTGAAGAGTTGTCCCCTAGGGATTTGATGTTGACTTCAGCACTAAATACTGACTATCTCCTAACATTGCCAATTTATGTTGACTGGAAAATGGCATCTGAATCCAATGCAATTATATTCAGGTAAACGAGTACCAAGTGAAGTGAGTACACCATTGCACAATGCACAGCAAGAGTAGTGAAATTGGACTTTATACATAATACAACTACATTAATTTATTTTCCATTTACTGTTGGTTAATTTAATTTTCAGTTTAGTTCCTTTAAATGCATTCTGGAAAGAATCTGTTGCATATTCTTTTCATTTACTTCCATTTCTCAGACTTATCTTCTTTAGACCTTGATGGAATATTGGCAGGTCATTTACTCTTCCCACGTGATCATTTTTTATATACAGGCGGGGATACACGACTGAAAGGCAGAAGGGTCTGCTAATTGCTGAAAAATTGGATTACTTACAATCAAAGTTGTTGCAGAACATTTGTTCTCTTATCGCCAAACCATTGGGGAGATTTGGTGTCTGGTTAAATGAGGTAATTAGCATAACTTATGATTAATTATTATTATTATTATTAATTAAAACAAGTATAGTCCAATAAGTCTTTATATGTAGGTCGTTATGGTAACAATAGTTTTGCCTGGGAAAATAAAGTGTTAGGCTAATACTAAAATGATGAGTTTTTAAAAATATAAGCTGATAAGGAAAGTGATGATAGTAAATTATTATTTCCTTGCGTTTCAATTTCAAGTTTAGAAAAGAAAGGAATGACTGTCATGTAACCAGATTGGATGCTGATTGCTATGAAGTAAACAAAGGGACAGTTTTCTGTTAGTTTTATTTCATCTCCCGCATCTTGCTTTTTGAACAACATTTGGATACTTACATTTTGTTTTATTATACTTTATTTCCTTTTCTGAATAAATGCTTGCTCTGTTGACATTTTATGTTTCTCCTCGGGACAGGTTTTCAAGAGCATCACTCGGAAACAAGGTTCAGAAGATTTGCTTAAGGAGTTGTCCTCCCTTTCCCTGAGACCTCATCCCTATTCCTATGATGGACAAACATCTGATGACCTTAAAGGAGTTGACATCGTATCGAGTGACTTTCCAATTTGGGTGGCTGCACAGAAAGCAGTAACTCGTTATAAAGGAATTCTCTCTAAAGTTGGGCCTCGTGAGAGGCTCTTAAGAAAGTTTCTTGCATGGATTGGTCTTGTACAATCAACTCCTATACAAGCATTTGACCTTGACTTGGATGGTACTGGGTCTGAATCCAATTTAAGGTATAACGCTGATTGACAATTATCCAGCTAATCTTCGGACATATATATGAGTTCTTAAGTGTGCATGTCTTTTCTTTTTGGGATGGATCCTAACTCTACTGATGGCCGTATTTATAGGAAACTCAAACCACGTAACTTCTTTCCAAAAACTGACCAAGTATTATAATGTTAAATCTATTCCTTAATAGGTCATCCAGCCTGTCACATCTCTGCATGTATTTGGCTAATGACAGGCTAATATGTTTCGAGGTGTTGAGCTGCCCACAAAAAATATGCTGTAGTGCGAGCCTTTGTGTTGCTATTTTTTTTTGGAGGAATTTAATCTGATTTAGGGCTGAAGACTTGTAGAGTGTTCTCTATGGATAATCAGAAGTGACTTTTTTATTTACACAGCCCAAGTTTCTTATCAAGAATATCTCTTAGTGACATATGGAAACCTGCATCTCCAAAATCATGTGGAAATGACTTCAGGAAGATGTTGCGAACCGCCATTTCTACTCTCTTCTCACAATCTATTCTCCAGGTAAGTTATATGTATATCCATTTATTTTTACGATTGAATTTTGTGCTTCCTTCTTGTATTTGTATCAATCCTCATAACATCTGTTCATAATTAATCCAATTACAAATATCGGCTTCAAATTTGCAGTTTTGTAGGTTTGCAATTGATTAAGTTAGGATATATTTGGTTGCAATATGAATATTGGTGGCGTCTGGAATTACTAAAGCTAGCTGGATCTAATTAGGACTACAAACGATGTGAAAGCAATGACAACATAATGAGCCTTTTGGTCATGTCTCACAAAGCTTGAATAAGAGAGTATTTGGCTAGTTTTATTTAAAAAGTCTAATAAGTTTTTACATCTTATAAGATGTTTTTGGAATTTAAAATATGTTAAATTTTTTTTGTGAAAATAATTCTTAAAGAATGTGGATGAAATAATGTCTTAGAGTTTATAAGATGTTAGTAATGATATTTTTATAATTAATGTAATTAAAATTAAGTTAATTTGTTAAGATTTTCAAAATAATTTAGGCATTCCTTACCTTTTTGAAAAAGAGCTAACATCTTACGAACTATTTTTTTAAAAAAATTATCAAATACTTTTTCACATCTTATAAACTCTCAAACATTTTATAAAATATTTTAAAAAATTTATAAGCCCATCCAAACACCCTAAGAAAAAAGTTTTCAATGGAACTGCAAGTGATAAATTCTACTTTCTCAATCACAAGAGGCATCTGTCAGTCACCAAAGATGTTCCATCTACTTATTTTGTTAATTCATAATTAATCTATTTGTCACTGGATTAACAGGAACAAGAGGCTGGTTGACCATATGGACACTAAATCTTTTTTTCATCACTATTGATTTTTTTTTATTTTTTATTTTTTTTATCAATGATCACCCCTGAGTTAAAATGAAAATGTCTTCATCCAGGAGCCGGCATTCCAAGAATTAATCTTGTTGTATACCGAAGGAATTGGAGAAATAGAAACTGCAGACGAGGTGCGTTCATTGCAAATGAAAATCTATGAGAGAATTCCTATTCCAGATTTGCCGGTAAATGCTTCAGCACTGAAAGCCTTCTGCCCTGAAAACAAATTTGTGCGATGAATGGTATTTTCTTTATTTGTTGTAGGTCGTTTTTCCTCACAAGAAGCTGTCCTTCCGTATTCTTGACACGGTAGGCAGAATATGAACTAAATCTGCTTCATCACCCCAAATCATTTTACTGCCACATCTAATTAATTTTGAAATGATCAATGTTTGGAGTTTTCTTTGCTTTAAATTGTACTCTTACCTCAATAGAACAAGTAGTGCTAATTTGGCGATGTGAGGAAGTCTCACAAACTTGAGCATCACCTGCAGATTCGCCTGGATGTTGCGACCGTATTGGGACTTTTGGCATACTTCTTCAGTTATAAATTTGAAGACATTTTATCCTCCCCGTACGTGCTTGGATGTTCATAATGGCTTGCTTTGGAAGTTTTTCTCTACGATTGATTCTTAAGTCCTGCTCTCTGATTGATATTACGCGCCCATCTAGTGGAATATATGCACACAAGCCACTCATGCATGTTTAGGAGTAAGTTTCATGGCACTTGTTGACCTCAGTTATTCGGTGCAGGGTCTTTGAAGGACTGCAAGGTTCATTAGTAGTTAGAATCAGGAGATAGGGATAGAATAGATAAAACTTACCAAAGGAGCTGTTTGGTTTTATTTCCATTTTTAATTTTCATTTCCATCATTTCCAAAATGGTAAGAATTAGTTAGTGGAAATAAGTTGAAAATAAATTTATATTCGGATAAAATGTTGGAAATGCAATGATTATGTTGATATTAATAGGTTATAAGTGGAGAGGGACAAAACTAATAAAATAGAGAGAGAAAACATATAGGTTATTAGATAATGTGTTTTGAAAATGAAAATAAAAATGATGTTGAGTGAAGATTTCTAAAAAGTGATAGTTTCCATTTTTGGAATAATAAAAAATGGAAAAAGTGGGTATGGAAATAAAACCAAACAGCCCCAGAAAACTATACCAAGACCCTTCATTGCCACACTAAGAGACGGATGCTTGGCATATTGAATAGAGCTATGACTAGCTCCAATGAGCTTGAAAAACAATATCTGAATCCTTAAAACTTCAATCCTTGTAGTGTTTAGACCAAAATAGATTTTTGCAGCTTGTCCATGGATGACTAAGACTAACCTATGAAGTACCAAAACAAAGTAGACCATAGATATATCATGTGAATTCCTGACTTAATTATAATTCTCCCATTCATTTCTCAGATTTATAGAGTTTGTAAAGTTTGTTTGCTTGTATGATTTGTGCAGATCTGCAATACTTTTAGATGTGATTGCAGCCAGCGCACTGGTGATATACGTGACTCGTGTACTTTTGGGCTACAAACAAACCAGGGATAGATATCAAGTGAGCCAAGCACATTTTCTTTCTCTGACTTTTTTGTTAAGAGGAAGAGTACCTTTTTGCTCAAGCTTACCTAAAAAATATTTATTTCAGCTTCTGGTCAATAGGACGCTTTATGAGAAAACAGTGGCTAGTGGCTTTGGTTCTATTCATTTTCTTCTTGATGCTTCTGAGCAGCAGCAAGTGAGAAATCACTAGATTTCTATTACCTCTTTATATTTGATTTTTGATTCCTCTCTACTTCAACATCTGATGCAGTGGGTTTAATGGATTTGTATGCCTGATTCTTTTCATTTTCTCACTTTATACAGTACAAAGAAGCCATTTTGGCATATGCGACCATGCTTGAAGCACAGAGTGGCCAGGTCAGCTTTTGGTCATTATTCTGTGTTTCTGGTGGTTTCTTAGCCTGCCTGTATTATGAGAATAGTGATTGTTATGGCTTTCAGGTGGAATTTCTTTATTAACTCTGGAGTTCTTTTTTCTCTGCTATTCTCTTTATACTCACTTTTTACTCGTATAGTTTTTTTTTTTTT
>JACGDI010004041.1:780589-801601 GCA_014898725.1 Jacaranda copaia | reverse complement strand
CCATTGATTCCAAATTGATGTCAAGTTGCTTTGCCCTCCATTCTTCTGCTGTTTAATTCTTATAATGATATTAAGTCTTAGGTTTTTGACGTCCTGTTTGAAATTCTCACGGTAAGAAATAGCTTTTGACAAAACCTTGAAAAAGGATTGGTCAAAATTCCCATGTTTAGTACCTTACCATAATTGTATCACAAAGATTTGGTTGAATGCAGGTGACGACAAGCACAAGAGCTATAGGAGATAAATGTGAGACATTTATTTACAATGCTTTCCAAGAAAAGGTAATGAAATAGTCTGTTTATCTAACCATTTCACTCTGTGATCATCTCATCTTTCTATATATAAAGGTACATGCGCTATATGCAGATTGAAATGCCAGTTGACAAGGCCATAGAGACACTGGTGAGGCTCGGTCTTGTAACGCACAAGGTTGTTGATGGACGAATTGTACTGCATGCTTTGCCCTGTACCAGCGCATATGTTATTCTCCGAGATAGTTGGAACAGTCTAATGAACTAGTTTGTCAACTCAAATAATTCCAATTCATTATTGGTAGAGCTTCAGGCTTTACATTTTAGTCATTCTTTTCCCTTTCCTCTTTGCCTTTTTTACTTCTGTTTCCTTCGGACCCGTTTCAACAAAATTCTAAACTTTGAAAGAGATGCAATTCAGATAGAGACCTAAAATCCACTTATGATGTCAGGTTCAGAGAATGGGAGAAAAGGCTGACGGAAGCTGGAGACTGAAAGGCGAGATTTCACCTCGAGGTTTCGGTTACAACTATAGAAACAAAAGAAAGAAGTTTAGGGAAATTGATTAGGGATGTAAATGAATATTCGAAAAATCATTTACTACATGCATTGGTATCTTTTATATAAAATATTGGCCGTATTTATTTAAAGTGGATACAAATATGATAAATGTATATCCAATTTATTTAATATATGCTTTGGACATATATTCCTTGAACATATTTACTTACATATTTGATTTTTTGTAATTTAATTATATGCATTATTCATATTTGATAAATGATATTTTAAAAAATTACCATATACAATATACTCTAATTTTTCATGTATATTTAAATATAATAAATTATATTTAGAAAATTATTGTATATAATATATTTTTATACATAAGATATTATTTATATTTTTTAATAAAAATCTCATAATTTATATATGTATATGTACAAATTAAATTATAAATGTAAATTTATAAATTGTAACTGAAAAATTAAGGAGAAAAAAATTATAAACTTAAAAAACTATAGTAATATTGAGGAACATTTGTAGATTGAAGTTAATTAACATAAATTATTGTTAGTTGACTTTATAATTAATATACTTAAATATTATTATCAAAATTAATTAATACTAATAATAAATTATAAAGTCAATTATTAATTAAAAATAGTGTTATTTGTTTGAGTGCATCATTTTGAATGAAATTGTATAGTTTCTTTTATTAATTAACAAATAAACATTTGTTATAGGTTAATAGATTTACATATTCGAATATTTATAAATGAATATCCAAATAATTATCATTGAATATGAATATTTAACAAATAATATTTATATTGTTTGAATACAGTTTGATATGGGATAGCCCAACAGACCCACAATAGGCCCATTTAGCATGCACGGCCTAACATTAGTTTTGGGCCCAGATGAGCTAAACCAGTTGACAGCAACTGTATGGTCGAGCATGCTGTACTCAACCGCATTTGACATGAGGCTTTAAGCCTTTCAACTTGTTCAACCATCTCTCTGGTCAACCGTCCCGTCTATTTGACTACGATCAATTAGGATGATCACGTCGGTGCTAACTTATACCCTTGCTGTATTTAATATTCTGATAAGCAACACCTCCGCATTAATGGTGCGTGACAGCCGGTATAGTCTCCGCTACCAATCTTGTCACCATTTTTGATAGGGAAGTGACTATCCAGAGTACTATTCACCCCAAAAAGCAGGAGATGATGCCATTCGAAATAGTATTGGGATTTAGAATGACCATTAATCCCTTAGCAAGGAATAAGGCCTACTACACCTAATAGGGGCACCTTCGACATATTATATACCGGGAGAAGGCTATAAATACCTCATAACTAGCCACGCTCCAAGTAATGCCAAATACACTATAAGCTCTTAATATTCTGTTCGATTATCTTCTCTCGACCAGAATGAAATAGAGTGTTAGAGTGCCTTCACTAGAGGCACCTTGGCTAGTTTAACATATGTTGCTGTTGTAAATCTCAAACCTCGAGAAGTATAGCACTTGGATTATTCGACCTCCTAAGTTGAATTTGCCTAAACACTACCCTTTTCACTATAAACGACTTTCAACCTCATTATTTTGGCGCTATTTGTGGGAAAACTTGAGATTGCAATGAAAAATAGTGAACACATGCAAAGTTGCATTAGAAAGGGAGAAGAACAGGAGTTCCATATCTCCACCTCCCCCTCTATCCTAGCAAGGTGCATACGCTCCAGTCCCTAGCATCCCTCAGGAGCAAGTTGTGACATTAACTATGCCCCAATTGATGTAGCTGATAAGTGAGCAAATCTTTGCTCAAATCTCAGCCCAACTGTTTGCTGCCCTAAATAGGCACACTACCATGCCAGTCCTGGTTGGTAGTGCCACCCCACAACTGTCTCCATAAAAAGACAAGTCCCCTAAGGATAATTGTGGCCATCAAGAGTCTAAGCGGCCATCAACCTAATGTGAAACCAATCCCAGATGCCCCCAGAAGGAAAGGAGGCAACCAGAGTTGAGAGAGGAGAAAGCCAACTCAGTCATTCACGTTCAACCTAATCGAGTCCCACGGCACGATAGGATCGAACGTTCCAAGCGTGACTATTGTGAGGATATGAAAAAATCTGCAGACCTCACTACCCAGCCCTTTCAAGCCCCACAGCACAATATGGTTGAGCGTGCGAGGCCATGTCTCGATCAAAATGCTACTCAGGCTTATTGAAATGAATAGGAAGAGGTCTCTCATCAAGTCCAACAACTGAATAGGTGCTTCGATGAGATCTCGAGCAGAAACACTGATAAAGTGCCAAATCCAGAGGGCCCCTAGAGGTCTCATTGGGATAGAGGCTCCCATTTTATCCAAGAAATTATCAACGAGCGCATCGTTGTTGATGCCAAGGTCCCAACCAGACTGTCGAGATGTGACGGCTTGATGGATCCCAATGAGCACTTAATGCAGTTTGAACATATGATGTAGCTACATGGACACAATGAATACATCCATGCCAAGATGCTCATAACCACTCTCTAGGGAATTGCACTCGATTGGTTTATGAAGCTTGAACCCTTGTCGATATACTCTTACAACTAGTTATGCGATAAACTTTTGCACCAATTCGCTAACAAGAGAAAGGCAAAACTCCCCCACACCCATCTCCATACCATTAAACAGAGTGAGGGGGAGTCCTTCCATGACTTCTTTATGAGATTTAACATGGAGGTCCTCAAGATAGATAATCCCAGGATTGAGTTCCTAATTGATATACTGTTCCTGGGGCTTAAACACAAGGAATATGCCAATGTGTTAGTGCGTGGACACCCTAGGTCGATGGAGGAGCTGTTCAACCTAACTAAAAGATACATAATCCAGGAGGAGATGAACAAGCTTAAGTTTTAATCCTCTAAGGTCAACAAGAAGAAGAAAGAGAGAGATGACCAAAAGCACAAAGAAAGAGGTCAATCTCCAATAAAATATTTCCACAACTATACACCTCTAAACATCCCAAGGAGAGAGGTCCTGTATGCCATTCAACATGATAATCTCCTCAAAAAACTGAGGAAACGGATAGAGACTGAGGCAATAAAAAATCTAAGAAATATTACCACTTTCACAAACAGAAAGGGCATGACACAGATGAATGCTTCAACCTCTAGGACAAGATTGAGAGACTAATCAGATAGGGCTATCTCAAGAAATATATAGCCGTGAACACGCAGGTCAAAGGGGCAAAACTGATCGAATTCCCCATAGAGAAAGGTTGGTTATCCTTAGAAAAGAGGACAAAGGGAAAAACCTCACCCATGAAGATTAACCACCTATTCGATGAGTGATTGACATGATTAAGAGAGGTCCCACTGGGAGGACTCAAAATATGCCCAAAGGCAAACCTAGAGAAGGCTGGAGTAAACTAAAGCCTCGCTTGTCGAAATAAGATTCCACCTATCAACGAGCATAGAGCCCATCTCATTCCCTGATAATAATTTAGCCCATCCTAAAGGCAGGAATATTGACCATAAAGTAGATTTTCCTATGGTAGTCTTTGTTGAGATTGCAAACTTTGAAGTATGTAAGGTTCTAGTTGATAATAGTAGCTTGGCCAACATCATTTTTCTCTCCACTTTGAAAAGAATAAATATAGGCTAGTTAAAATTTGAGCCAGTGCGAACCCCATTGGTCGAATTCAGGGGGTCAGAGATTATTCTAGAAAGATCCATCAACCTATCGACATTATTTGGGAAAGCTCCTAAAGGAGAACTTTGATAGTGAACTATCTGGTGGTGGACGTCCTATTCACTTACAATGTCATAATAGTCAACTAGCTCTCAATGACTTCCATGCTATTGTGTCGACCTACCACATGAAGATCAAATTTTTGACCCTAATGGGCATAGAGGAGCTGTTATGCAACATAAAGGAGGCTTGAAGATGCTACAACATCTTGATCAAGTCAAGTGAGCAAAAAGCTCAACCACATTTGAAGACCTTGAGGGACGCCTTTGTAGTAGAACCTGAGAAGTCCTAAGCCAACAAGAAGAGAAAGTTGAAAGATATTAGGGTGGAGCCCATTGGGGAATTTGAAACTATCGAGCTTGAATAAGGAAACCTCAACAAGATGACCCGCACCGGGATAGACATGGGCCCCCACATGAAATGTCTTATGGTCGACTTTTTCAGCAAGAATATTGATGTCTTTACATGGAAAGCATCTGACCTCCAAGGATTCAGCCTTAATGTGATAGTGCACCACCTTAATGTCAGCCCCTCATATAAATCAATAAGACAAAATACAAAAATATTTAACACTAAACGAACTCAGATCATTGAGGAGAAGGTCAGAAAACTCCTAGATACATGTTATATTGTAGAAATTCAATATCCTTCTTAACTTTGTAATGTTGTACTCATCCCAAAAAATGAGGGACAATGGCGAATGTGTAACGATTTTATGGATTTAAATCAAGCATACCCTAAAGATCTTTACCCCATGCCTCGAATAGATTTATTAATTGATTCAACTACTGGTTGTGAGTTGTTAAGCATGATAGATATGTTTCAAGGTTACCATTAGATTTTCATGGCTCCTGAGAATAGGGATAAAACTTTCTTTATGGTTTCCAACAGGGTTTATTTCTTTTTGGTCATGCCTTTTGGACTAAAAAATGCTGGAGCAACTTATCAAAGGCTGGTTAACTTTATGTTCAAAAATGAAATTGGGAAGTCAATGAAGGTATACATTGATGATATGATTGTAAAAATGGAAAAGGCTCAAGATTACTTGCTTGACCTCGATCATATTTTTGCAATATTGAGAGCATTTGGTCTGAAACTAAATCCAAACAAATGTACGTTCAGGGTTCATAGAGGTAAATGTTTGGGCTACATGGTAAGTCAATAGGGCATTGAGGTAAACTTGTAGAAAATTCAGGTTGTTCTCAACATCACTCCTTTGCGAACAGTTAGAGATATTCAAAGGCTAGTCCGGAGGATTATTGCATTAGGTAGATTCATTACAAGATTGGCTAGCAAGAGTTTGCCTTTCTTCAAAATTCTTAGAAATGCCAAGAAATTGGATTTCCAGTGGAGTAAATAGTGTGATTGGTGTTGGTCGAGTTGAAACAGTACTTGTCCTCGCCCCTATGCTTGCTAAACCCAAACTAAGAGAAGGACTTTAGATATATTTGGCGATCTTCGAAGCATCGATCAACTTAGTCTTGGTCTTGACTAGAGATGGCAGCCATCAGTCGGTCTACTATTGTAGTAAGTCACTCTAAGGACCATAGCATAATTACCTAGAGATCGAGAACTTTATCTTAGCATTGGTAACTGCAGCTTGAAAGCTGCAACCATACTTCCAGTCTCACACCATTATAGTGCTGACCAACCAACCGTTGAAGCAAGTGTTATCGAAATCGAACATATCCAGAAGACTAACCAAATAAGCCATCGAGCTAGAGAGTTCGACATCACTTTCTAGCTAAGAACAACCATCAAAGCACAAGTTCTAGCTAACTTTATTGCCAAGCGAGTTGACTTGTCTAAGAAGAATTGCGAAGCCCCTTTTGTTTAGATTTTACACATTGATGGATCATCAACCACATTTGGAGAAGAAATAGGGGTTGCTCTTCGTTCCCCAACAGCATAGACATATGATTTTGCAATAAAACTAGACTATACAGTCAAGCAGAGTATGAGGCTCTTCTCGCTAAATGAGAATGGTGCTTGATTGGGGTGTTGAGTACCTGGTCACCATTATAGACTCCCAACTAGTGGCTGAATAGGTTGACAAAATTTTGAGGCTAAGGACTCGATGATGAGCTGATACTTGTCCAAGGTGAAAAAGTTACAACAGGCATTCAAAAAGTTCACTCTCAGTTAGGTACCTCGATCTAAGAATGAGCATGCAGATGCTTTGTTGAAGTTTGCAAGCTCAACCAGGGGCACGCAAGATAAAAAAATCACATTCCTGGTCACTGATAGGCCATCGATCATACTTTTCAAGGAGAATTTGATAACAAGCATTGAGGAGACTACACCTTCTTGGCAGGACCTAATCAAACTCTATCTGAGCTAAGGTACCATCCTTGAGGACAAGAATGAGGCTCAGCGTCTTTGAGGTCAAGTTGCTACGTGTGCACTCGATGAGCATGATCAATTGTATAAGAGGTCAATTTCTAGATCCCCCCTAAGGTGCTTGAATCCTGACCAGGCTATAAAGGTGTTATAGGACAGTCATGCAGGTATGTATGGCAATCATTCTAAAGGAAGATCCTTGGCCCACAAAATAATCAGGTATGAATACTTTTAGCTGACATTCTCAAAAAATTCAGTGGATTTCACATAAAAAATATACATCATGCTTGGTCCATTCAAATTTTTCACACCAACTTGTAGCATCAATAATCAATGTCTAAATTTCTTGGCCTTTTGACCAGTGAGGAATCGACATTCTAGGTTCACTACCAAGGTTGATTGGACAACGAAATTTCATGATAATTGTGGTCGAGTACTTTACCAAGTGGGTCAAAGCTGAGGCTGTTCCCAAAATAACATATGCAACTATTAAGAGTTTCATATGAAAGAACATCATCTACCATTTTGGTCTACCCAAGGTCCTTATTTCAGATAACAGCACTTAGTTTCAAAGCAAGAGTACCACAGGTTAGTACGAGGCCTTGGGGATCACATAACACTTTACTTTGGTGGGTAATCCTCAATCGAATAGCTAGATAGAGGTAACTAACAGAACGATTCTTGACCATCTAAAAGCTAGGATATAGGATACTGGCTCGAACTGAGCAAATGATCTCCTCAAAGTGCTATGGGCATACAGGACAACCACTCGAATAGCTATAGATCATATCTATAGATCTGAGGTAGTCGTTTGCTCAAAACTCACTCATCACACGACTCAAGTCATTCACTTCCATCAACTCTAAAACACATCAAAGAGAAAACTCGACTTTGAGATAATTGATGAGCGTGGGTAAGAAACTTATAATACAATGCAGTGCTATAGGTCGTAGATCGCCGAAAACTATAACAAAGGGGTCAAGCCGCACCATTTCAAGGCCGGAGACCTTATTCTCAAAAAGGTGAAAGTCTCCAAAAATGTTGGCAAGCTTGACCCGAAATGGGAATGTAACACCCTAAATTTTGTTTTTGGATAATAATTAGGAAAATGGAATTATATGATATTAGAAATTAGGCTTTAAATAAATAAAATTTAAGTAAGGAGGCTAATAAAATTATGGAAACTAGGGGAACTGAAAATTTAAGTTAGTTGGACTTAACTGTCAAAAATTTAGAAATTTTAGGGGTCAAAATATAATAAATAAAATTTTGGGGACCAAAATGAGAGGTGTGGGCTTAAGTGTAAGGTTGTTAAAAATATTGGGGAGAAAATGTAGACGATGGAAAGTTTAGGGTGGCTGGTGCAATTAAGGTAAAGCTTGGTCTATTTATAGTTAAGGACAAAACTTTATCAAATTCTCATCTTCATACCCTCACCTTTCAACATTTAATTTTACTCCGTTTCAGCTCAAAATTGAAATCTAAACCAACCATCTTGTTCCTTGCCTCACGAGGAACACAACCATACCAAATTTCTCCAAAAATAACCAAGAAAAAATAAAAACCCAGTGGCCGATGAAGAAGGTGGACGGTGGAAATGGGTTTGTCATTTATAGGTTAAAGCTTCGAAGTTTTGGGTTAGTCATGTAGAACTCATTACGAGGAACATCCTAATACCTTTAGTTTGAAGATTAGAAGCTGGAGGAGGGAGAATTTTAAAGGAAAAAAGGTAGCAGTGGATAGTGGCAAAGAGGCAATTTTAGGGTAAATTGACCAACGGGGAGACGAAAAAAGTAAAAATTAACTTGGGGGTTTGGTCCGACATGGCGAGGTGCAACTTCAGGTGGTGGTAGATGAGCTTCAACGATAGTCAATGATGGTCAATAGTGGTCAATGGGCAAAATCTTCGACTCTTTGTCCTGAACATGTCTAGGCTAAAATTAAACCTTGAATCGAACTAAATTTGGTTCAATTGGGTAAACTTTGATTCTATCAAATTAAATTTACCTTGAATCGATTTGAATTGGATTAAGTTAACTTGAGCCTGAGATTTAAGCATTAACCTAAATAGTATGAATGTGATTTTTATATGATTAAACCTCCGATTGTAGGCTCCAACCGAGTTCTATTTGGAACAAACTTAAATAAATAAAATAGGTTCAATAGATGTTATTGAAGGAGGTTAGAAGTGATATGCCAAATCTAGAATTGGATCATGAGAGTTAAGTAATTTATTGTACTAGTGCTAAAAGCTATAATAACGTTATATGTATATAGTTGAGAGTAACCCATCCTTGGAAGTCCACCACATGAATAGGACATATGTAGATTTTGTTTTGGAACAACAAAATGTGACAACTTAATAAGCAACGTGATAACGTTGGAATTAGGCTCTAATACCCTGTTTAATAAAATTAGGTGACTAGGACATGGATATTGAAGGAAGTCAAGAGGGAAACATTTGACCAGAACTTTCATGTGAGCTTATATTAATTTTTATTGCTGGGAAAAGAACATAGGTAGTTGTGGGTGTATCATTATTACATGATTCTGTTGGTGTTGATACCAATCGTTGCTGTCATCATTCTATATTACTTATCGACTCTTAGCTATTATGACAATCTTAATTTTTCCTCTTGTCACTTCCTCAGTGGTTATTGACCTATGCTCACATAAGATTCATTTATGTCCTGGATTATTAAATTTTACGTGTGTGCACAAGTTTTGAGTAAATAATTGCTTGTGAAAATAGTACTCCACATTGCCCCTCCTCACTGAGCACTTCTTGTTGATTTTTTTCATTATTACTTTATCTAAAATCGGCAATTATGTTAAGGAAGTTGAAAGTGATTTTGAAATATTTGTTGTAGCGTCATGCCTCTCTGAAAACTAGCATAGTGCTTGATTTGTTTATAATAATGTTAACATGGTATTTTGATTTGCATTAGGAGTTGCGGTTGGATATATTCTGTGTTATTAGTAGATATGAATAATACCCTTGGGGTGGGCCCTAAGATTGGTACTGAAAGATAACTAAGCGGTACGAGCCAACAGTGGCTGGTCTTCGGCCGATACCCTATTACGACTATCCTATCTTTTAGTTGGTTGGAGGTAATTGTCTACGAGTAGGGTAAGGCATGTAGCTAACTATACCATTTATATATGTAATTTCAAGCTGATCACTTAGGCTGGAGGAATAAAGGTTTTCATGCATTTTTTGAAAGTAGAGAGACAAGGTAGGAGAACTACCAATAGCATGTATTGTAAAAGTATTATGAATTTCATTTTCAATGTGATTTAACCTCATTTTGTGTCCCTTGCCTATATTCGCTATTTAATTTTCCAACCATTGCTATTATATTTCCCACTGATTTTGGTAGTTGCGACTACACTACTCTAAAACCTTATGTAATATGTTCACTAGAATGAGTTTGGTTATCACTACCTGCAGCCTGTTGTTCTCTATTAAGTTACTGATTTAGTTAGTGGTTACTCTGTATAACTACACAACCTTTATTGTTTTATAGCTCACTTAGTCATTTGGACTTACAGTTTGTCTTTGTTCATTTTGTTCTCCTTCCTAATAAGACAATACAAACTTTACGGGGTTAGGTATACTTATACATGTTGCATATAGTTTTGGTTGTTATAGTTAAATAGCATTGAAGTGCTAAAACCCTTTTTGTGATGTAGTATGCCTTGAAGGCATCGTTTTGTATGTGATATTACTGTATTGGTTTGACTACTAGTAATCAATATGAAGTTTAGAACTTTTCTTTTCATTATGATGACATTTTTCATATACCCGCTGATGGAATGATTGTTGGATTACTAGCACCCTAACCAGGGGCTTCCACCTCTAGGCAGGAGCATTATATATGGTATCAGAGCCTAGGTTTGTGAGGGTCTAAGTTATTATAGGTTATGTAGACCTTTTGAAACTTTATGTGTTGGTGAACATTTTTCTAGGATAAATTATGTGTATGTTGTGTCTATGTTTGAGAATGTTAGTAGGTATAGCAAGAGCATGACATTTATTTGGAATGGTGCTAATAAACTAAAATAATTACATGCCTACAGGATGGATAGGGACCCTAGGAAAGGGAAGGAACCTATAGAGGATGAGAAGGAAAAAGGGAAAGATGAGAAACTTGGAAAAGGGAAATAAAGCTCCTGGAGTTGTGTAGGAGCCAGGAGGCTCATATATACAACATATTATAGGACATAGAACGAAAAAATTTAGAGCTTTTCTAGAGAGAAAGAATGTTAGCTGCTAGTGATAATGAGATTGATTGGCTTAAGGGGGAAAAGGAGTCAAGGAAGATTACTATAGTGGAAAATAAGTTGGAAAAATTGTGACAAATGAGAAGATATGTGGAAAGCTCATAGGGACACCTCGAGCAACTGCACCATAGTGCGATAGATCAACTTAGAGATATTATGGGAGGCCTCATGAGTATGATTGATGATTTGATGGATGTTCCAAGGGACCTAGAAGCAGGAACTTTGAGGCCCCAACCGCCTCAGGAAGTTAAAGAGGTTACTTTAGAAAGGATAGTAAGGGTGTAGGAGGAGGAAAGTAATGAAGAGGATCTCGAGGAAGCAGCACTAGAAGAGGACTATAGGAAAGGAGAAGAGAAACAACAGTAGTGGGAAGTGGTGGAGAAAGAAAAAGAGGAAGAAAAGAAAATAGAAGTGGGGATGGATATGGACCAAGATCAGGACAATGTTGAGTTCATTATCACAGATGTTGAAGATTAAGGAAGAAAACACTTATATATATGTAAATATATATGCAGTAGCATAACTATGGTGATATGGGATAGCTCAGCAGGCTCACTAAGCCCAATGTTAGTTACATTCAGCCCAATAGGCCCGTTGAGCCCAACATCAGTTTTGGGGCTAACCCATTTGACAACATCTATCTGGTCGAGTAAACTATAATCGACCATGCTCGATAGGACATGTCGCCTATTTTAGCCTATGCCGCCATGGGCGAGGTCGATTAGTTAAATGGTCGACTAGCTATGTTCGGTCGACCATTGTTAACCTCAGGTTCTTTTTTTGGTGCTAACTTAGATCTATGCCGTATTTATTATTCTGACAAGCACATGCCTCCGTATTAATGACACGTGACAATAGATACAGTCGCTACCACCAACTCTGCCACCAGCCCTTTCATCGCCTTTAGTAGAGAGGTGCCTACCAAAGGTACTATTTACTTTGGAAAATAGGAGATTATGCCAACTGGAATAGTATTGAGATTTGGAATGATCATTTACCCCCTGGCAAGGACTAAAACCCACTTCACATGGGAGGGGCACCATTGACAAATCATGCTTAGAGAAGGCTATAAATACTTCATATCCAACCACACTCTAGGTAATGCAATATACATTATAATCTCTCAATATTCTATTCAATTATCTCATCTCGATCAGAACTAACTTGAGTATTGAAGTGCCTTAGCTGGGGGCACCTCGACTAGTTTGACGTCTGTCGAATGTTATAGATCTCAAACCTCAAGAAGAACATAAGTTGATTTCCTCGACCTACCTGGTCAAAAATACCCAAATAGTATCCCTTTTACTATATACAGCTTTCAACCTCATCCACTTCCATCCATTGAGGAACACGTTAGAGAGGTAGCTCGACCTCGAGACCATTGATGAACGTCACCAAGAAGCCTATAACACCATGCAACGTTATAGGTCCAAGATGGCTGAGAACTACAACAAAGGAGTCAAATTGCACCATTTTAAGATCGGAGATCTCATTCTCAAAAAAATAGAAGTCTCCAAGAATGTCAGTAAGCTCAACCCCAAATGGGATGGACCATACACTATTGTTAAAGTATCAAAGCATAATGCTTACAAAATAGCCAATATACAAGGAGAAGAACTCCTTCGCACGTGGAATGCAATCAACCTCAAGAAATTTTACATTTAAGATCATGTTGTATTTACCTAATTGAAGTTTTTTAGCTCGAATAAAATTCTAACAGTATTGATATGATTTAGAGTCATAGTCATATTCAAACAACTTCATGCCACCCCAATCCAAGTCGACCCTGCAGTCAACGAACAAGCAGCTTGTGCTACCACTTAAGCGGTTTCATGCCACCACAACCCAAGTTGACCTTGCAGTCGACAAATAAGCAACTTCTGCTGCCACTTAAGCGGCTTCATGCCGCTAAAACTTAAGTAAACCTCGTAGTCGACAAACAAGCAACTCGTGTAGCCACTCAAGCAGCCTCATACTACCACAACTAAAATTGACCCTATAGTCGATGAATCAAGTCAACCCCATAGTCAACACATGAGTAGCCTCATGCTCCACTCCATGCTTCTATGCTCGGTGTTGACCTTTTCAGTCGACAAAGAAATAAGTTAGCTATAGCATCAAAGTCAACCAACCCACGTCAATCATGTTGACCCTAGAGTTGGAAATCTAGGTGTTAATTTTGTAGTTGACCAACAAGTGCTAAAAATTGAAGAATCTATCCAATGGCCGTGCAACAGACAAGGCTACAACAAGTCAACTCAGTTGACAAGAATCTTATTTTTCTTCATAATGAGGTCGATAATTTAATTTGATAAGAAAATACTCAATTAATATCTTTAACACGGCAAAATTAAAGAAAAAATAGTCTTTATTCATCAAGTGATTGATCGCTGTTATATAAAAAAAAATGAAGGAGTGCTGGATTAGTTCTAGCTAGTCCCACCCACCTCTCCTGTGAGCTATTCAAAGTCCAGGTCAGGTAATGCACAGGCGAACGAAGAGACTACTTGAGGAGGTTTAGAAGGCCCAGCTACATCGATCATAAAGTTGGTTGAGCACAGCATATACTGCACCCTCCCTTAGTTGCGCTACTAAGTCCTCTGTGAATACAAACTCCTCGACCAACTGCTCCAACCTAGCATTGAGCTCAACTTTCCTTTTTTTAGGCCTCAGTTAAGGGCTCATCGAGCACAGTAGTTTTAGGCTCTATCCTTGGGGCTTCCTCAGCTTCATCCTCTTCAGGGTTTGGACAAGCTTCTAATTTCTCATTTAGAGCTAGGCTTATTTTGCTCTTATCTTCAGGGCAGAAAGTATATCTTAGATGCTCAATTTGCTTTACAAACCTATGAAAGGCTTCCCAAGTATCATCGAGGGACACAACCATGCTCGTGTCCTGAAAAGCATTGCTAACAATGATTATTCAACCACTTCACACTGCATCTCTGGAAGACGACGATTGAAGGCCTCTCTAACTTCATCGATTGCCTCGGCACGACCTTGAGCTCAACTAGAATTGTAGCTCACTTATAGGTCTAGGTAAGCCTTTTTAATTATATTGTCCATGTGGCTTCGCTCCTCGATCGCTTAGACCAGCTGCTGATCCTTGGAGTCAAGTTACTCTTGCAGTTTGGCCACTATTTTATTCAGTTGCTCGACCTAGAGTTGCGAGGCTCGAGCTGTACTTTGATGGTTTCCATGTCCTCCCCTCATCGCAACTCGTCTCTTTCCACCAGTGATAGCTCAGATCGATGGAAAATGTTATAACCCAATTATCCCACCTAAAATACAAAGATGAGGTTACTTCATAATACCGTTATGAAATGGAAATTTGATTAATAATTATTATCGACCTCATACTTTCCATGTTGTAATAGTAGGATTATGCTTAGATGACCCTGGCCTGGTTGAGATTCATTAGTTTCTGTTGATCGAATACCAATAGCCCTGACGAGAGCCATTTCAAAGCGTTACCGCCTGTCATTCACCCTTGGATGATGGAGGTCAAATCATTACCTACTTAGTTTGGTGAACCGGGGAGTAGGCAGCCGCGGAATTTGGAATAGGGCACAATTGCTGGGCTTTTTGAATTGGTCATAGCCTGCAACTGCTTTCTATTTTTTCTTTCTTGCTGCTATCCTTTTGGGAGCTAGGCCCCTTTATTTGACCATTGACCTTTTGCCCCACCTACAGGGCTGCTTGGGATAGGATCTTCCCGACAAAAGAACTGAGATTTTGCTGCTTGTTTAGCCTGCGCGGGTGCTGAGCTAACATCAATCGAGTGAAACTCGCTAGTTTCGCTGGAGCTCCTTTCCATCGCACAACAATTGCTCGGCGACACTCTTCATTTCTCATAGCTCAAACTTGGGATTCAAATCGGCTCCATGCCATTACTTTTTCTCTATCTGCAAGCACAGATAATATAAGTAAACATCAGAGTTAAACAAAAAGATATAGTACCTACAATTACAATGATCGATGAGAACCACTACCTAGCTAATCGCCCTCAGGCAGGTCGAGTTAGGTCAACTACAAGCTAACTAATACCAAACACCTTTCCTCAGTCAGAATTGAGGCCTCCATATGCCCAAATCCAACTAAGTCCCTGATGAATGTGTTGGGCCAGTTAGGTGTTTGGTTCCCAGGTATCTCTATAGGCCCCCTTCACCAACCTTAGGGAATAACAAGAACCCTAGCCCTCGAATATAGAAAAAATATTTTTTCCATTCTTGGCCACAAGATGAGGTAGGGGATACTAAGAATTTGCGGCAGGGTTGAGCAGTCAAGTAATAGAAGCCAGACTCCTTGGTATTACCCAATTTCTGCGACACAGGAAGATGAAATAGATTGGAAAAATTGGCAAAGAAAGCTAGTTGATTATACAAGTGCATCAGTATGGCAAAACTATACAAGGTGGCGAAGCAATTTGGTAACTGGGTTATGCACACTTTTAGGCCTATGAGGAGATCGACTATTACTCGCACGATGGGAAACCTAAGCCCATATCTCAATCTTTCCTCAAACACAGTGATACACCCTCGGAGAGGTCGATGCATTCTACCTTGAGCCCCTAAAACTAACAGCTCGTACTCCTCAGGGATATAGTACATTGCCTTAATTCATATCAGGTCAACATAGGTTATTTTGGATGTTATCTTGGTATAATAGTCTGGGGTAAACAATCGATCCTGGGTTGTGAAAACTTTGAGTGGGCTAGCCTCACCCTCAAAAACCACCCTTACACTGCTTGAGCTACTGGAATTGCTCAAACTCGATCTATCACTAGAAGAACTACTTGTACCGCTATTATAGGACGTTTCAGATGCACTTACCCTTAGCCCCCTAATAGGCCACGCTCTTGAACCTAGTGTCGTCACTATTGGAGTTGGTAGACATTTTATTGTAGAAGACAATGGAGAAAAGAAGCAAATGGCAGAGTAACGTACAGTGGATATTTGGTAGGCTCTAATCGTACAAAATTGGAAAACTTCAAAGACAGGGATTCGACCAGATGTAGATTCAGCAAAAGTGTAAATAAAGGCATATATCCCTATTATTTGTAGGTGTTTGTGCATGGGAACCCAAGCATTAGTTATGATTACACTCTGCGTCTGTATACTTTGTATTCTGCAAAGTAATCAGTGCAATAAATGTAGCAGAACTGCCATAAACCCTGGTCAAAAATTTAAAAACCCTAATTGAATATGGCTAACTACCGTAACTACCTCTTAACTCCCTGCTCCTTCTTATTGGCAAGCTTGATCAGGACCGCGAATTGGGAGGACTCGTGATATGGGATAGCCTAGCAAGCTCACTAAGCCCAATGTTAGTTACATTAAGCCCAACATGCCCATTAAGCCCAACATCAGTTTTGAGGCTAACCCATTTGACAACACTTATCTGGTCGAGTAAACTATAATCGATCATGCTCGATGGGATGTGTTGCTTATTCTAGCCTGTGCTACAATGGGCCAGGTAGATCAGTTAAATGGTCGCCAGCTATGTTTGGTCGATCTTTGTTAACCTCAGGTCCCTTTTTTTAGCGCTGACTCAAATATATATCTCATTTATTATTTTGACAGACAACATACCTCCGCATTAATGACACGTGATAGCTGATACAGTCGCTGTTACTAACTCTGCCACCAACTCTGCTATCAGCCCTGTCACCACCTTTGGTAGAGAGACGCCTACTAGTACTACTGTTCACCCTAAAAATTAGGAGATTGTGCTAGCAAGAATAGTACCAAGATCTGGAATGACCATTTACTCCCTAATAAGGACTAAAACCCATTACACCTAAGAGGGGCACCAACAACAAGTCACGCCTACAGAAGGCTATAAATACTTCATATGCAACAACACTTTAGGTAATGCAATATACACTATAATCTCTCCATATTCAGTTCGATTATCTCATCTCGACCAAAACTGACTTGAGTGTTAAAGTGCCTTAGTTGGGGGCACCTCAGCTAGTTTGACATGTGTTGATTATTACAGATCTCAGACCTCAAAAAGAATATAAGTTGATTTCCTCGACCTACCTGATCGAAAATACCCAAACATTACCCCTTTTACTATATACAACTTTCAACCTCATCATATGATAATAGCTCTGTGAACATCGTGAAGGCATAACAAACTAGACATTACCTTAGGCCTAGCCAATTTTGCATGTTACGGACTAGGTGAATAGTTAGTGTAGCCAATTTTGTTCGTAAATTTAAATGTATAAAACCTTGCTAGTGCTAACTTGGCGATCAATTAAATATCTTTTTGGTTTAATAACTTGAATGTGCCTCATTTATGTAAATGTTATTATATGGAAATACATGTGTAATGAAATATTCTCTCAACTTTCTTGCAAACTTAAAAGAACAAGTAATATCCCCTAATCCTAAAGAGAGTCTAAATCACTTGATGGCCTCACACAAGGAGTCACAAGTGCATCCTAGACCATCTACGAGTTGTAGAGGATGACCCCTAGGTAGTAGATCAAGTGGCCATAGTGGTCAAAGAAGAGGTACACCAAGCTAGGGATTGCCCCAAATCGAGGAAAAAGTAGGCCAGGACCTGCTTATCGATCTTTCAACTTCACAACAACTAGTAGAATCGATGCAGGCTATGTGGTAATAGTTCATGTAACTTTGCTAATAGTAGGGGTAGGCTACTCAAGACCAAAATAAAAAAGAACGGATAGAAGATTGGGGTTTAGAATAATTTCTTCGATTTCATCCCCTAACATTCCTAGGCTAACCGGATGACCCAAAAGTAGAGTCTTAGATTGAGAAGCTTGAAAAGATCTTCTGAGCATCCCACTGCTCTGAGGAACAAAAAGTCAATTATGCTACCTTTCTGTTAGAGGAAGCCACATATTAATGGTGGAGAATAGTTAAGAAACGGTGGGAACAAGACGGTGTTCCCTGAACTTGGGAAAACTTTACCTAAGAACTTATTAATAAGTTTTTACCATAGGTTGTGAGGAGTGCTCAAGAGCAAGAGTTCATGGATCTTATTCAGGGGTAAATGACAGTAGCACAGTACAAACTGATTCAATATGCACCGTAAATACTTGGGGTTGAGGAACAAAGGGCAAAGAGATTCATTGATGGACTTCAGCTTAATATTCGATAGGCCTTTATTTCTTGGAATTTACCAAACTATGACAGTGCCGTAGAAAAGGCCATACAAATAGAATCAAAATCCCAAAAACTGCAAAAGATTGAAGAAAAGGTCAGACGAGGGAAAGCTTTGGGATTCCAAGCCCTTGATACCAACAGAGGAAATTCAGAAAAAAGATGGAGTAGACCCCAAATTAGATCACCATGGCCTTATCCATATGGAATTAGGAGCACATTATATCCTGCCCGAAATACTGATAAAGGAAATTGTGGATTCTGTGGGTTGCTAGGCCATGGTGAAACAAACTCTTAGAGAAAACAAATGAGGTATGTGCATTATGGCAGTGACCAATATCTGATTCAAAATTGTCCTCACACCAATAGGGTGCTTACGGGAATCGAAAAAGATAAGGGTAAACAAGTTAAAGGTCCAAATGTCAAACTAAAAGTTCAAGCTAGGGCATATGCCCTTACTAGTGAAGAGGAACCCAACCTAAACGACGTGGTTGAAAGTACAATTTTTATTTATGATACTGTTGGTAAGATTCTTTATGATCTAAGCACTACTCATTCTTTTATATCTACACACTTTACACCTAAATTGAGGGTACCTCCAGAATGTATGCCGTATCAGCTAGAAGTGCATACCTTTATGGGTGTGGGGATGAGAACTGACATTATGTATAGAGCTTGCCCTATTAAAATTGAGGATAGGGAATATCTGGCTGATTTAGTAGAGTTATCGATTCATAATTATGATTTAATTTTGGAAATGGATTAGTTTTATTGTCACCAAGCCCAAGTAAATTGCTATACCAAGCATATCAAACTTGGAGAGATAGTGCAAACTCCAATGAATCAACCTAATAACCCTGCTCCATCGATGCCGTTGGTATCAATAGTAGAGGCAAAAAGAATACTAAGAGAATGAGGTTTTAAATTTTTGTCATATCTTATAAATAAACCCCAAGACCATGCCGAGTTAAAAGAAATGGAGGTAGTAAGTGAGTTTCCTGATATATTTCCAAAAGAACTACAAGCCGTACCCCTTGATTAGGAGATAAAGTTTACCATTCATACATTTTTGGGGGCAGAACTACACTCGAAGACCTCATACTGGATGGCCCCTGCGGAGTTGAAGGAGTTAAAGAAATAGTTACCAGAGTTAGTAGAAAAAGAATTTATTCGACCCAGTATCTCTCCTTGGGGAGCCCCTATGCTTTTTGTCAAGAAGGATGGAACACTTTGGATGTATGTCAACTACTGGGAGTTAAATCAGGTTACCATACAGAACAAATATCTTTTACCCTATATAGAGGAACTGTTTGATTTACTGCAAGGATCCACAGTCTTCTTAAATTTAGACTTAAGATAAAGGTACTACCAACTAAAAATTCGAGAAGAAGATATTCTGAAGATAATATTTAACTCTTGATATGGTCACTATGAATTTGTGGTGATGCCATTTGGACTAACAAATGCTCCAGCGGTATTTTTGAGTATGATGCATCAGATTTTTCATCCCTACTTAGATCAATTCGTAGTGATCTTCATTAACAATATCCTAGTCTATTCAAAGACAGAAAAAGAACATACCTCTAACTTGAGTGTTTTATTCTAGAGGCCCTTCAAAGACACCAATTATATGCTTAGTTTAGCAAATGCAAATTTTGGTTAGAACGAGTAACCTTCTTAGGGCACATTATATTTGAAGATGGGATAGAAGTTGACCCAACAAAAGTTGAGGCAATCATCAACTGAAAACAACCAGAAAACATAATTGAGGTATGAAGTTTCTTAGGGCTCGCAGGGTATTGTTGAAGGTTTGTACAAAATTTTTCCAAGTTGGCAAACCTACTAACCAAACTTACTCAAAAGGACCAATGGTTTGAGTGGAACGAGGCATGTGAGCAAAGTTTCCAGAAATTAAAAGGCAGTTAACCTCAGCCCCAATTCTAGCTCTTCCTAAAGGACTAGAAGGATTTGCAGTATACATTAATGCATCCAAAGAGGGACTTAGTTGCGTTCTAATGCAAAGAGGACATGTAATCATGTATGCTTTGAGAAAACTTAAAGTACATGAACAGAATTACCCCACACATGATTTGGAACTAGTCGTGGTGATTTTTGCTTTGGCTAAATGGTGGCATTACCTGTATGGTGTAGTTTTTGAGGCTTATATTGACCATAAAAGCTTGAAATATTTGCGCTCCCAACAGGACTTCAATATGCATCAATGCCAATGAGTTTCTTGAGGATTAATAGATGCATTAAGTCAAAAGAGAAAGTTAACCCATATGCAAGGAAGGTGAGCATAAAGGGGACAAGATGAGTAGACTATTGTAAAAATGAGTAACCGTGCATGGCTTGTAGAACTTAATATTCATCCTGAATTATATGATAAACTAAAAAGAGCTCAAATAGAGGACGGAGAAATTCTAAAATTGAAAGAAACTAGCTCTAACCCTAAGGATTACGAATTTAAGGTTGATGATCATGACGTACTATTATTCCATCAGCGCTTTTGTGTTCCTGAGAAATTTAGATGAAGACTTCAAGATGAAGCACATCAGGCTAACTACACAGTACACTCAGGAGGCACCAAAATATACCATAACTTGAAGAAACACTTTTGGTGGAATGGAATTGATATGGGATGACCCAATAAGCCCAACAAGCCCAACTTCAAATGAGACAGCCCAAGAGGCCCATAGGTAAATCTGTTTGGTCGACCTGCATCGACCCTATGTGGTAGCATCCGCGGTCAACTTTTAT
>JACGDI010004041.1:729165-774369 GCA_014898725.1 Jacaranda copaia | reverse complement strand
GCCTCTTGTCGACCCATACTTGGCAATAGAGGCTCCAACCTTTTTGGGTCAGCGGCTAATTATAAAGCTCGACTATGATAAGCAACACTCAATGTGAAGTAATTGACCACGAAGTTGTTCCAACCTCACTAAGGACAACAGACACCAAAATGTTCTAAGAGATATAGATTCTATTGCTAGACAAGAATGAAAGAAAAAGCTTTGTTCTTTATTAATATTTCGTTTACAGAGTACAAGAAAAAAAAAGAGAAGAGAAAAGGGGCTGGTCCACTTTGGCTTTTGAGGATGGCTCGATTCCTCTTGCCCATCTTCAGCCCAAGAGGGTTCTAGCTCGAGTTCCGCACAGACAAGCGGCGAGACTACCCGAGGAGGTTCTGACGGTCCTGGAAGATCCCCCATAAAGTTATTCGATCGTAGCACGTACTGCACCAGGTCAACATTCTTGTCCCTTAGTTCGAAAATGAGATCCTCCGCAAACCCGAACTCCTCACATATCTGCTTGAGGCAAGCTTCAACCTTAGCCTTCTTTTTTTCCTCCTCAATTAGCGGCACCGCAGGTGCTGCACCAGCATTTTCCCCCTCGACGGCCCGAGAAGCACCTCCTTCCTTTGGCTCGGGGAAGGGCTTTAGCTTATCATTGAGTAGCAGGCTCATTCGACTTTTATCTTCAGCATGAAAATAGTAACCCATATGCTCCAGCTATTTAACAGCCCGTTCATATGCTTCGCGCGCATCATTTAAGGCTGCAACTGCACTGGCATCCTGGAAGGCAGTGCCGACCATAAATTGCTCGATAGCTTCGCACCACATCGTAGGCAGGTGCCAGAGGAAAGCTTCCTTGGCCTGGCTAGTTGCCCTGCATGGCCTCTTGCTCGACCAAAGCTGAAACTCACCTGTAGGTTGAGATGGGCCTTTTTGATATTATTATCTATGTGGCTTCTCTCCTTGATCGCTTGGACCAACTGCTGATCCTTTGCATCGAGTTGTACTTAGAGTTCGGTCTTATTTATCTGCTCAACCTCTAGCTAGGCGAATTTGAGCTAAACCTTCAAAGTTTACAATTCACCCCCAGCCTCCAGCTCCTCCTTAGCCACAAGTGCCATCTCCGACCGGCGGAACATGTTATAGCCCAGCTGGCCCACCTGAACACAGCAACGCCATTTTCAAATTAGTATGAGTAGTACAGAGTAATATGGTCAAAACACATTGACCTCACACTTACCACATTGCAGCAGTAGGCCATTGCCTTCATTGTGCCCAGCTGGCTTAAGTTCATGAGCTTCTACTAGTCGTTCAGGAACTACCCCAAAGTTAGCCATTTTAGGGCATTGCGTGCCATTGCCCCCCCATTGAGAATCAAGGTCGAGCCAGTGATTTCTCGATCCTGATTAGTGGCAAACCACAAAGGAGACAACCAGGGAAGCTGAAACATCAGGCCATTACCGGGTTTCCCAAACAGATCCCACTCGGACACAACTTTGTTCTTCTTCTTCCCAACAGTAGCTTTCTTCGGGGTTGACCCCCCCTGCACAGTTAGTTGCCTCTTCGCCTGACCCACGGGGCTAGTTGGCTCTGTCTCTCCATGATGAGTGGATGGTAACTCAGGAACCGCTTCGACCTACTATTGCGGTGGTGCATATGTCGACCTCACTGAGCCAGCCTGCTTAGCTGCCACCCTTCATTGATCAGTGGCAATAGCCTATTGACGAGCCTCTAACCTTAGAGCTCTCACTTGGGATTCATTTTTGCTGCGGGCCATGATCTCGTTTCGATCTGCACACATAAATAGGTTAAGTTTAGGAATCACTACCTAATAGTTAGATAAAATGCAACCAACACAATCGACAGAAAACTTCTACCTAACTGATCACCCGCAGGTAGGTTGAGTAGGGCTGGTGACAGACCAGCTAGCACCAAACACCTTTCCTCAATCAGAATAAAGGCCTCCATCTACTCAGACCAGACTAGATATCAGATGAAGGTGTTGGGATAACTGGGCGTTTGGTTATTGGGTATCTCCATGGGCCCCCTCCACCAAGCCCCCAGAATGGCAAGCACCCCCGACCCCCGAATATACAAATAATATTTTTTCCACTCATGGCCTTAAGAAGAGACATGGGATATTAGAAATTTCCTATGAGGTTGAGCCGTAAGGTAGTAAAAGCTCGACTCCTCACTACTACCCGACTTCCAGGACATGGGAGATGAAACAGGTTGGAGAAGTTGGCAAAACTAGCAGGCTGGTCAAAACGATACATCAACACAGCAAAACTATAGAAGGTCACAAAATAATTTGGTAGAAGTTGGGTAATATAGATCCCTAGACCTACGAGGAGGTCGACTATCGACAGGGCAAGTGGAAACCTTAAACCATACTTCAACCCCTACTCGAAGATAGTTATGAATCCCTAGAGAGGTCGATGCATCCTACCCCAGGGCCCCAGTACTAAACTTTTGTATTCATCTAGAATGTGGTACGCTGCCCTAATCTGCACTAGATCTGCAGCGGTTATTTTAGACTTTATTTCAGTGTAGTGGTCAGGAGTGAACAGTCGACCACGATTGGGTGTAACATCAACTGGGCCAGCCTCACCCTCAGATGTTACCCTAACCTCTCCAGAACTACTGCTACTAGTGCTAGAGCTTTCGCTCACGAAAGAACTAGACCTAGAAGTAATCTCTGCCCCGAATCCCCTCTATGAGCCAGACTCTCAGAACTAATACTATTAGATTCCAAACTACCAGACATATTGTTGTAACACAAAGGTAAAAAAACACAAGTATAACGAGGACACTTACAGCACAAGGATGGCAAAGACAAAGCATGAAGCTTGGAATACTTCACAAATGGTGATTTGACCAAAAGTTCAGCAGCACAAAAGTATGAATGAGACCAGTTATCCCCCTATTTATAAGCATTCATGTGTAAAAATTTGTGTAACTGCCATAATAACAATTTATCCCAGTACGCTTCGTATTTTGTTCCAGTATGCTTCGTATCCTATGCATTGACAGCCGCATTAAATGTAAAGAAACTACCTCAAAACCCTGGTCGGCAATTCAAAAACTCAGGTCGATAATTCAAAAACCCTAATTGAAGCCTAGTACCTGCTATGGTTCACAGTAAACTCCCTTCTCCTTCTCATCGACAAGCTCGATTAAGATCAGGAGTTGGGAGGACTCATGATATGGGATGACCCAATAAGCCCAACAGACCCAACTTCAAATGAGACAGCCCATGAGACCTAAAGGTAAATCTGTTTGGTTGACCTATATCGACCCTACGTGGCAGCATCTGTGGTCGACTCGTATCGACCTTAGAATCACGTCACATGTTCAAACTCTCGGGTCTGGTCGACATGAATAGACCTCCAGACCCACTCTAGCATCGGCTCAGATCCTTGCTGTATTTGTTTATCTGATAGGTCGAGTGCCCCCACATTGATGACACGTGGTAGTCGGTGTAATTGCTGCCAATAACTCTGATAACCCTACCAACAACTTTGGCAAAGACATGCCCCTGGCACTATTTCTCTGAGAAAATAGAAGATTTAGCCACCTGGCGTAGTACCAAAATTTAGGGTATGAAATGACCTTTAACTCCTTGGCAAAGGCAGAAGTCAATACACCTAGTAGGGGTACAAGAGTCAAATCACACCTACAAAAAGCTATAAATGTGATAGGCCTAACCACGCTCAAGGTAATCATCTCATACACTGCAAACTCTCACTCTTTATTCTCTATTTGACTTTTTTTATCTCTACTAGAACTAACTTGAGCGTCGGAGTGCCTTAGCCGGTGGCATCTCGGCTAGTTCACATGTGTTGTGGTTGCAGATCTCAAGCCCCAAAATTACATAAACCATTCGGAGTACCTCACCCTCAAACTTCAAGCAGCATCAGGAATGAAGAGAGATATTGCCGACTATGTGAAGAAATGCATGATGCGCCAGTTGGTGGAAATCGAGCATCAATAACCATCAGGGGCTCTACAACCACTTTCAATCCTTGATTGGAAATGGGAACATATCACTATAGATTTTATGATCAATTTACCTACCATGTGAGGTGGATATAATAGTATATGGGTGATAGTAGACAGGCTAACCAAGTCTGTGCATTTTCTACCAATAAATTCTTAGTATCAAGTAGAAAACTTGGCAAGTTTTTATGTTAAGGAAATCATTCGACTGCATCGAATCCTAGGTAGTATCATATCCGATCGAGATCCTAAATTTACCTCAATATTATGGAAAAGTTTGCAGGAGTATCTTGGAACAAAATTGCATTTCAGTACGGCTTCACATCCATAAACTGATGGTCAGTCAAAATGCGTTATTTGAATTTTAGAAGATATGCTTTGGGCGTGTACTTTAGATTTCAAGAGAAGTTGGGATAGGCATTTTCCATTGATAGAATTTGCTTACAATAACAGTTATCAAGCTACTATATAAACAACACCCTATGAAGCTTTTTACGGTTGGAGGTGTCGATCATCTTTACATTGGGACCTTGATGAGCTAAAAACTTCAAGCCATAAAGCATCAACGGGTATACCACCAGAGCTCATTCGAGAAATTATTGGCAAGGTTCAGATAATAAGACAACAAATAAAAGCTGCACAAGATTGTCAAAAGAGTTATGCTGATAGGCGAAGGAAAGATTCAGAATTTCATGTAGGAGATGAGGTATTTCTAAAGGTATCTCCTCGCAAGGGTATCAAACGAATCAGAAAAGGAGGAAAGCTCAACTCGAGGTGCATTAGACCCTTCAAGATCTATGAAAAAATTAGGCTAGTAGCTTATTAACTAATATTACCACCCAATATAATCGAGATACATGATGTATTCCATGTTTCGCAACTTAGGAAGCATTACCCTAATCCCTCCCATATCGTGCCCTCTAAAAGTATTCCACTACAAAGTGATCTCTCATATGAAGAACATCCTGTTGCCATTCTGGATCAAAAGTTTCAAGAGCTCAGAAATTGGAGAATTTCTTAAATAAAGGTGCTATGGAAGAACCAATAGGTAGAAGAATGAACTTAGGAATGAGAAGATTTTATGCGGCAGCATTACCTGAAACTCTTCTAATCTCTAAGTATGAATCTGGGGACTAGATTCTCTTAAGAGGGGGGAGGAATTAAAACACCCTGAATTTTTTTTGGATAATAATTAGGAAAATGGAATTATATGATATTAGAAATTAGGTTTTAAATAAATAAAATTTAAGTGGGAAGGTTAATAAAATTATGGAAACTAGGGGGACTAAAAATTTAAGTTAGACTTAACTGTAAAAAGTTTAAAAGTTTTAGGAGTTGAAATATAATAAATAGAAGTTTGGGGGTTGAAATAAGAGGTGTGGGCCTAAGTGTAAGGCAGTTAAAAATTTTGGGGAAGAAATGTATACGGTGGAAAGCTCAGGGTGGCTGGTGGAATTAAGGTAAAGCTTATTCTATTTATAGTTAAGAACAAAACTTTATCAAATTCTCACCTTCATACCTCAATCCTTTAACACTCAATATTGCTCCATTTTAGCTCAAAATTGAAATCCAAACTAACTATCTTATTCCTTACCTCACCAGGAATATGGCCATACCAAATTTCTCCAAAAATAACCAAGAAAAAATAAAAACCTGGGGGTCAGTGAAAAAAATGGATGATGAAAATTGGTTTGTTAATTTACAGGTTGAAGCTTCAAAGACTTGGGTTAGTCGTGTAGAACTTTTTGCAAGGAACATCCTGGTACCTTTGGTTCAAAGATTGGAGATCGGAGGAGGGAGAATTTTAAAGGAAAAGAGACGGTAGCAAAGAGATGATTTTAGGTTAAATTGACTGGTGGGGAGGTAGCAGAAGTAAAAATTAACTTGGGGGTTTGGTCCTGTGTGGCAAGGTGTAACTCTAAGTGGCTGCGGACAAGCTCCGGTGGTGGTCAATAACAGTCAACAGTGGTCAATGGGTAGAATCTTCAACTCTTTATCCTAAACGTGTCTGGGCTAAAATTAAACCTTAAATCGAACTAGATTTGGTTCAATTGGGTAAATTTCAATTCTATTAGATTAAATTTACCTTGAATCAATTTGAATTGAATTGAGTTGACTTGAGTCTGAGATTTGAGCATTGACATGAATTGTATGAATGTAATTTTTGTATGATTAAACCTCCGATTGTAGTCTCCAATCGAGTTCTATTTGGAACAAAGTCAAAAAAAATAAAATAGATTCAATAGATGTTATTGAGGGAGGTTAGAAGTGATATGCCAACTCTAGAACTAGATTATGAGAGTTAAGTAATTTATCGTACTAGTACTAAAAGCTATAATGACGTTATATGTATATTGTTAAGAGTAACCTATCCTTGGAAGTCAACCATATGAATATGACCTATGTAGACTTTTTTTTTTGGATCAGCAAAATGAGACAGCTTAACGAGTAATGTGATAACGTTGTAATTAGGCTTTAATACCCTGTTTAATAAAATTAGGTAACTAGGACGTGGATATTGAAGGAAGTCAAGAGGGCAACATCTGACCAGAATTGTCAGGAGAGCTTATATTAATTTTTATTGCTAGGAAAAGAACATAGGTAGCTATGGGTGTATCATTATTACATGATTCTGTTGGTGTTAATATCGATCATTGTTGTCGTCATTCTATATTACTGATCGACTCTTAGTTATTGTGATAATCTTAATTTTACCTTTTGTCTCTTCCTCAGTGGCTATTGACCTATGCTCACATGAGATTCATTTCTATCCTATATTATTGCATTTTACGTACGTGCACAAGTTTTAAGTAAATAATTGCTTGTGAAAATAGTACTCCACATCGCCCCTCCTTATTGAGCAATTTTTGTTGATTTTATTTGTTGTTACTTTATCTAAAATTGGCGATTTTGTTAAGAAAGATGAAAGTGATTTTGAAATATTTGTTATAGTACCATGCCTCTCTGGAAACCAGCATAGTGCTTGATTTGTTTATAATAATGTTAACATGGTGTTTTGATTTATGTTATGATTTGTTGTTGGATATATTCTGTGTTATCAGTGAATATGACTAATACCCTTGGGGATGGACCTAGGGATTGGTACCAAAAAATAAATGGGCAGTACTGGTCGATGGTGGCTAATCTCTGGCTGATGCCCTATTACGACTATCCTATCTCCTAGTCGGTTGGAGGTAATTGTCTACAAATGGGGTAACACATGTAGCTAGCTATGCTATCTATATATGTAATTCTGAGCCGATCACTCGGGTCGGAGGAAAAATAGTTTTTGTGTTTTTTTTAAAGTGGAGAGATAAGGTAGGAGAACTACCAATAGCACGTATTATAAAAGTATTATGAATTTTATTTTCAATGTGATTAACCTCATTTTGTGTCCTTTGTCTATATTTGCTATTTGATTTTCCTATTGCTGCTATTATATTTCCTACTGATTCTAGTAATTACGACTACACTACTCTAAAACCTTATGTAATATGTTCACCAAAATAAATTTAGTTGTCATGGCCTACAACACGTTATTCTACATTAAGTTATTGATTCAGTCAGTGGTTACTCTGTATAATTGCACAACCTTTGTTGTTTTATAGCTCACTAAGACATTTGGACTTACAGTTTGTCTTTGTTCATTTTGTTCTCCTTTTAGATAAGACGATGTGAACCTCATATGTTTAGGTATACTTGTACATGTTACATATAGTTTTGGATGTTTTAGCTAAATAGCATTGAAGCGCTGTAACCCTTTTTGTGATGTAGTATACCTTGAAGGCATTATTTTGTAAGTGATATTACTGTACAAGTTAGACTACTAGTAATCAATATGAAGTTTAGAAAATTTTCTTTCATTACGATGTCATTTTTCATATACTCTCTGATGGAATGATTGTTGGATTACTAGCACCCTAACTAAGGGCTCCTACCTCTAAGCAGGGGCATTACAGGGAAGGATCATAAATTGTTATCAAAGTATCAAAGCACAATGTCTATAAACTTGTCAATATGGAAGGGGAAGAACTCCCTTGCCCTTGGAATGCCATCAACCTAAGAAAATTTTACATTTGAAATTATATTGTAATCACTATTGTATTTCTCGACTTGAATAAAGTTCAAGCAGCACCACTACTATTTACAGGCATTGTCATAACCGTATCAGCAAGCATCAAGATCAAAGTCAACCCTGCAATTGACCAATAAGTAGCTTCATGCTGCCACCAAGTTAATAGTCAACCCCACAGTCGATGAATAAGCAGCCCCTCTCTACCACTCCAGATTAAAGTTGACCCTGTAGTCCATGAACAAGTAGCCTCATGTTGCTACTCAAGTGCGTAGTTGACCTCATAGTTAATAGATGAGCAATTCTTGCTATTAGTCTTGTGTGGACCATAGCATCAATCCCAATAGCTATAAGTTGCAAACTTTAGGCTTTTTCGCCTAAATTAAATAATGAACCATGTAGTCGATTAATAAGTCGACCATACAATAATGAGAATCGACGATACAGTCATGAAAATAAATTACTAAGCACGCTTTAGCAAAACCATGCGTTAGTTAACATTAAACAAAATCAACATTGCACTTCACAAGGTTTAAGAGATTTCTTCAATTCGACAAGACTAAAGTGAAAAACGTCCTTCATTTATTAAGAAGCTGGTTACAATCCTATAAAATAAAAAAAATAGAAATAGAAAAAAAATAGCAAAAACCAAAGCAGCAGCAAGCTCCTAAGTTAGCTCTAGTTGGACCCCACCTAGTTACCCTCTAGCTAGTTTAAGTCGAGCTCTGGCAGTGCACAAGTAAGAGGCAAAATAGGTTGAGATGGTTGAGAAAGTCCCGCGACATTGCTCATAAAGTTGGTCAAATATAGCACGTACTACGCCATGTCAACTTGTTCATCCCTAAGCTGGATAACAAGGTCCTTTGCGAATGTGAATTCATCGGCCAATTGCTCCAACCTCGCGTTGACCTCAGTCTTTTTCTTTTAAGCTTCTATCAGAAGCTTATCGAGCGCATGGGTTACAGTTTCTTTCTCCTAGGCCTGGTCAACCTTGTCTTTCTCAGGGTCAGGATAAAGCTGCAGATTATCATTCAGTGCAAGACTTATTTTGCTTTTATCCTCAGGCTAGAAAGCATAACCCAGGCACTCAAGCTGCTTCATTGCCCTATAGAATGCCTCGCGAGCATCATTGAGTAACATGATTACGCTCACATCCTAAAAGGCTGAGCTTAATATAAATTGTTCTACCGCCTCACGTTGTATTATGTGGAGATGTCGATTGAAGGCTTTTCGTGTCTCCTCGATTGCTTCTATGTGACCCTGTGCTTAACCAAAGGTGAAGCTCGCCTGTAGGTCCAAATGAGCCTTTTTGATTATTGAGTCCATGTGGCTCATCTCCTCCACTGCCTGGACTAACTGCTAATCTTTAGAGTTTAGCTGTTCCTTCAGCTCAGTAACTTGTTTGGTAAGTTCATCAACCCAAAGTTGCAACGACTTTAGCTGCGCCTTAAAGGTTTCCATATCCACTCCCCTTGCATCTCCTCTCAATCCGCAATGCTATCTTTGATCAGTGAAAGATGTTGTAGCCTAATTAGCCTACCTAAAATGTAAAAAGTGTCAGTCCACAGTACGGCTACAAAAAAAGAACTCAATGAGCAATTGTTGACCTCATGCTTACCATATTGCAATGATAAACCAGTGCTCAGAGAACCCCGACCTGACTCAGGTTCATCAATTTTCATTGGTTGGGTAAGAAAAGCCCCGAGATCATCCACTTTAGGGTATTATCGCCAATCATTCCCCTTTTGAGGATAAAGGTTGAATTGGTTATTTCATTGGCAGGGTCTGTCACAAAGCAAGGTAATGGCAACCAGGGGAGTAGGAATAGAACTCTATTACCAGGCTTTCCAAATAGGTCATAGCCTATCACCACTTTCTATTTTCCATTATCGTCTGTGGCCTACTTTAGCACCAAGCCTCCTTACTCGGTGATTTATCTTTTGCCCTAACCCATAAGGCCACTTTGCATAGGTCCCTCTCATTGATCTAATTAATGTTCAGGCATTTTTTCAATTTGTAGAGCCATGGGAAAGAACATCAATCGCATGGAGACAACCGACTCAGTAGCTAGAGCCTCTCATCGAGCAGCAGCCACTCAATGGCATTTTTCATTTCTTAAGGCCCTGGCTTGAGCTTCGGTGCAACTTTTGGCCATTATCTTTTCTCAATCTGCAAACATAGATCTCTGATAAAGATGTTAGGCCAACTAGGTGTTTGGTTCCCCAGCATCTCCACAAGCCCCCTCCACTAACCCCTTGGAATGGCGAAATCCCATGGCCCCCAAACATAGAAAAATATTTTTTCCACTCTTGGCCATATGAAGAATTAGGGGATACAAAGAATTTTTGATGGGGTTGAGCTATTAAATAATAGAAATTAGACTCCTCTATACTACCCAACTTTCGCAACATGGGTAAATGAAATAAATTTGAAAAATTGGTGAAAGAGGTAGTCTAGTTGTATAGATACATCAACATAGCAAAACTATAAAGGGTTGCAAAACAATTGGGGAGCAGTTGGGTTATACAGACTTCTAGATCTATAAGGAGGTCAACTATTGCTTGGGCAAGAGAAAACTTAAGACCGTACTTCAACCCTTCCTCGAATACCGTTACACATTCCCTAGGAGGTTGATGCATTTTACCCTGACCCCCTGACACCAACAACTCATGTTTCTCAAGGATATGGTACATCTCCCTAATTTGCACAAGGTCGGCGGGGGATATTTTGGAAATTTTTTTTGTGTAGTGGTTCGGTGTAAATAATCGATGCTAAGAGATAGAAAAATCACTTGGGCCGCTCACCCCCGACATAGCCCTTTCTGTGCTCGAGCTATCGCTCGATGAACTATCTAAACTACTCTCACGGTTACTTTAGATGTACTTCCAATCCTAGATTCCCCTGAAATGCTATACTCTCGGACCTAGTGTCCTCACTATCTGAACTGTTGGACATTTTTGCAAAAGAAAAGAAAGAAAAGATTAGATGGGTAGAGAAACTTACAGCAGATATTCTGCAAACTCCAAGCGCAAGAAAGGTTTGGAAAACTTCAAAAGTGGGAACTCGACCAAATACAAGTTTAGCAAAAGTGCAAATGGATATCTTTATCCCACATATTTATAGATATTTATGTACGAGAACCCAAGCAGCAGTAATAATTATACCCTACTCCTTTGTGCTTCGTATTCTATGAAGTAACTGGCACATTAAATGTAGAAAAATGATCACAAACCCTTGTCAACAATTCAAAAATCCTAATATAATATTCAAAAACCACGATTGAGTTGACAAAACCCTAATCGAATGCGCATAATCGTGGCAACCGCCATAACCATCATCAGTTATCTACTCCCTACCCCTGCTTATCGACAGGCTCAATTAAAACTATGAGTAGGGGGACTCATGATATGGAATAGCCTAATCGGCCCACAATAGGTCCACTTACCATGCATGGCCCAACATTATCTCTAGGCCTAGATGGGTAGACTAGTTAATATCAATCATTTGGTCAAGCATGCTATACTCGACCGCATTCGACAGGAGGCTTCAAGCTTTTCAGCCTATTCAACCATCTCTCTAGTCGACCACCTCATCTATTCAACTATAATCGACCAGGATGATCATGTCAGTGCTAACTCATACCTTCATCACATTTAATGTTCTGACAAGCAGCACACCTCTACATTAATAGTGCATGACAATCGGTACAATATCTACCACCAACCTTGTCACCATCTTTGATAGAAAGGCGCCTACTTAGAGTACTATTCACCCCAAAAAGTAGGAGATGTTGCCACATGAAATAGTATCAAAATCTGAAATGACCATTAACCCCCTGGCAAGGAATAAGGCCCACTACACTTGATAGGGGCACCTTCGACATATTACATACCGGGAAAAGGATATAAATACCTCATAACCAACCATGCTCTAGGTAATGCGAAATATACTATAAGCTCTTAATATTCTATTCGATTATCTTCTCTCGACCAGAATTAACGTTAATGTCGAAGAGCCTTCATTGAGGGCACCTCGACTAGTTTAACATATGTTTCTATTACAGATCTCAGATCTCAAGAAGCATAGCACTTAGATTATTCAACCTCTCAGGTCAAATTTGCCCAAACACTACCCTTTTCACTATAAACAACTTTCAACCTTATCACAGTTAATTGTAGTATAATGTAGATACATTTAGTAATTATATTCAAATATGAATATATCAAAATTCAGTCGATATTTGAAGGGTACGAATTCAGATATCATTGCATAAATATCAATTGAATGCATATCCGTATCTATATATTCAAAAAGTTAATGTATATAAATATAAAAATAGTATATCCAATATATTTAATATTAATTTACAATCTTAAAAATTATATATAGACAATACGATGGTGGTTTTACCTAACTGACTATGCCACATGGCATAATGAGATTTTCCCAGGTGGAACATCAACAATTAACCCTAACTAACTTAGTGAATTATCAAACTAATACAACTTTTAATGCGATTGTTAATCATAACAATAAGTCTTACTATAATTTGAAACAAGTGGCCTGTTTCTTCATTTTGTCAGGCTTGTGCTCCAGTTATTGTTGGTTTACATCCTTTATTTTAATTTATGTTTCATTTTTATTTCATTACATGAATATATTATACATGTATTAAATATTTTCTTATAAAAAGAATTAATTGATAATAGAATGCCCTTGATATATATACATCATATTGGAATAGGAAATAAAACACAAAATGAAATAAATAATCCAAAGTGCTCATTAGAGGCATGCTTATTTATTTATTTATTTCCCTGGGCGTTTGCTTACACTATGTTTGGTTCAAGGATTTTAGTAGGGAAAAGAAAAGAAAATGCTAAGAAAAATATTTTTGATTGTTTAATTAATAAAGAAAATTTTTAAAATGGAAAACTCAAGGACAAATATAATGTGTTTAAGAAAAATAAGGGAAAAGCTCATTTGAGCTCTTTTTCCTTTTCCAACACATTTGTCCTTTGTACTTTCTGCATTATTTTCCCTTATGACCAAACAAGTTTAAGATTTTATGTTTCTTTACTTTTATTTTCCTTTTCCCTAATATTTTTCTTTCCTCATCAATTTCCTTAAACCAAACACAGTTTTAGTGTTTATTCATTTCTTTTTTATTTACCTTGTTCCTTTGCTTTTCTCTCAATGCAATAGTTGTTTAACTTAAAACCTTTAGTTATTTTGATTTGCTTTAACATTTGCTCCTTGTTAAAATGATTCTTGTCCTCAAGAATCCAAATGAGGAAATCTCCAGTATAAATCGTATAAGTTCTCCCAAGTATTATCTTCCTCCAAAGCATTAAATCATGTCGATATAAAAAAATGAATAATACAAACAATTATGTGAGTACATTGATACTACCAAAAATTGAATAATATAAGGATAATTTGGTAAATTGATTAAAATTAATAGTAGATCTAAAATTAATTAATTAGGTAAAAGAGCCAAAGAGCCTAAATGATAAGTCAAGCTCACAAAGAGGGGTACATAAAAATCTTAATAGGCTTAAGCCTATCAAAATTAAAATTTATAAGTACCAAGTCCCGAAGAGAAATGGGACATAAAAAATCATTTCTAAAAATTCTCAAAGTTAAAAAACTTTCGAGAAAAGAAGATTCCTCTGTGTGCGTTCTTAAGAATACAAGCAGACACTCTGTTGTTTTTTGGTAAGGACCTTGATGCATTTTCAAGCAACTTCATTTTAGCACTATCTGTGGAAATCTCAAAGGAAGAAGAGGAGAATGTTAAGGATGCAGACAAGACCTCGAGTTCACCATTTGAACACACAAGTGACATCAATGTTTGATGATGTAGAGAGCCACCAACTAGAAGCACCATCACAATCAACAATGAAGTCACTCAGGGCACATTCATTCTTCCAAGGGAAGCACTTGTGAACTAGATACAGCTCTCTAGGAACCTTATATCATTGTTAACATCAAATATATTGTCGATTCTGTTGGATAGTATCATTACTTAAGTTTTAGCCAGCTTAATGCTCAGCACGTGAAAAAGTTGCTACAACCTTACTATTGAGACTGGGGGGTTTCCCTCCCCAATATTTTCTCAAAAAAATCCTCTCAAATTAGCATTTGCTACTGCCAAATGATAGGCTCCTACAGCAGTGCCATAACCTTTAGATGATGTTAAGAGCCTATCCCTTCCAGTGGTGGTAGAGAAGATGGAGAGGTATAGATTAATTAAGAGGAAGATAACCATAATAAAGCGTTCAAAGCGTACAGGTGCAACCAATCTTACGCATTCACTGCCTATATCTTGCTTACCATTTCATGAGAAGAGGTTTTACATAAAGCTCTACAACATGGCTTTGTCGTGCGTCCCCCTCAAAAGATAATGAGACATATAGAGAAGGAAAAGATAAATAACTGGTGCCATTTCCACTAGCATTACAAATACATCATTAAGTAGTATAGGAACCTAAAGGACGAGATCAAGATGTTGACATGAAAGGGCTAAGAAATCCTATAAACATCTCAAAAGTTAGGAAGAATGAGCCCTACTGTCCTTAATTTAGTAAGCACCCAAAACCTACAAACCAATACTATACGAGCAATGGAGGTGACCTCCTCATTACCAAGGCACCTTCAACACTCACAGGAGAACCTACTAAGAAGATGATGCCACAGTAAAAAAGAAATAATGTGCGAGCCAATATGCACATGAGACCTGGTCGTTGGCCCTATTTTAGGTTGATAAGAAGTCCAACACTCGATAACAAATAATGCTCTATAGAGGGTGCACCTAAGGTATCTAAAACTATAAAAACCTATAAATGGCATTCTCTTTGTGGTTTTGAAGAAACTCCAAGTGTGGAAGACCAAGAAGAGGAAGAAGCTAGAAGTGGTGACTCTTTAGAACACTAGCAAGTATAGGGTATCAATTTGAGAACCAACTTAGAGCAAAAAGCAAGCTGCAAGCACACAATAAGCTGGACAAGTGACGCTCTAATACTTGCCTCATACAGCCAAAAGAGTATGGATACTGCAAGCTACTAATAGACATTGGAGGTCCTTAGAAGCATGAATTTTCCAGATACTGTAACCTCTATAATTTCATTTAGGGTTGCAAACTGGCCAGAAAAGTGTTTGAGCTTGAGCTTGAAGAATTTGAGCTTGAGCCGAGCTTAAGCCAAGTTCATATAAGTTTCAAGCTAAGTTTGAACCAAAAAATTCTTGTTTGCAAGTCACAAGCCATCTCAAAGCTTATATTTTTTATTTGAAAATATTTATATATAAAATATATAATATAATATATTAATATTAAAATTTTTTATAAAATAATTTAACTTTTTGAGGTTGAGACTAAGCCAAACTTGAGCCTATAGCTTGATTATGAGTTTGAGCCTAATGAATTGAGCCTAAACCAAACAAGTGCTCGAGTGGAGCTTGAGCATCAATTTCTTTAGCTCATTGAGCTCGAGCTTAAAAAAATGATCAAAACTCAACTTGATTCATTTGTATCCCTAATTTCAATGGGCATACCACATAATAATAATGGAACTTGAGGATAATATTGAAGCATTGATCTAACAAGGATACCTCAATGAATATGTAGATAAGGGGAAAAGGCTCCCCTAGAAAGCAACTTTGCAGTGAAGATATTAAAAGTTCTAAGAATCCACCTAAAGAACACCTACAATTGATAAAGGGGCATTTCGCTTACTGCCAAGATGAACTCAGTCCTTATAATGCATGTGAATCATCAAAGCAACTCAAAAGAGGTTTTTGTGTTAAAATAGTGCTCTACAACCAATTAGATTAGCATATAAACTATTTCACTTGTGATACAATCTTGATTGAATAATATTCATATTTACATGGACATCTTCATCTTATGCTTATTCTACTTTACCGACATTTGGTTGAAGCTCTTAGATCACACAAGACTATGAGACTTTGTCATGCATTGGGTGGTGATCATGAAATAAGTCTTATATGGTCGTGATCATAAAATATTCCAAGTCATAAAATCTTATAAGACATGATATCAAAGATTTGGATAAACTCGCACTAACTATAGGTTAGATATTGCTTTATTTCATAAGCAATCTATGTTAAATATGAGTACATGTTAGTGGGTGTTTGTTAGAGAAACAAGTTCACCAAAAGCCTACTTGGAGAATCCACTAGATAGCCATAGTAGCAAGTCGGTAGTTGCAAGTTCTCCAACTTATGTTAATGTATATAATTAGTCCTTAGACATAAGGATCCATGGTGAACTTGTGTTTAGGTCCTCATGCTTTGACTCTTCATTGACCACTTTGTGGCTCTTCCAGGTTGAGCTTAGATATGAGCTACCTAGGCATGGAGATTTATGAGATCTAAGACAAGATCCATCTCCTCGTTGTTATGAAAGGCGAGTGCATCTCCTATATATTCTATAATGATTGATTCCACAAAATCTTTACGCAAGGTAGTATGACAATTTGGAAAAGAGAGTTTTCCAAAAATAAGGTCATAAAGGGGAATCAATCATTGGGAATAGAAATATAATTATTAAGGCTATTAGGGAGTCGACAAATATATTGCCTTTTCCAAAAATAAGGTCATAAAAGGGAATCGATCATTGGGAATAGAAATATAATTATTAAGGTTATTAGGGAGTCGACAAATATATTGCCCTAGGCCTTTTTTGGAAAATAAAAGACAAAAGGATTGTATCTGTATGGCAAGTATAGAGCTAGAGTAGTTCACCATGAGCATATTTATTTCGGTCAATTAGTTGAACTCCATGAGCTTAAGGTTGGACATCAACCATGGATACTGGGTATTTTTCAATTAATAGAGATTAATTGAATTAAGTTATTAGTTTAAAGGAGATTAAAATAATGTGAATATTTCAATATTCTATATATCACAAGAATTGCAAGCACATGTTTGATGAATGGTAAAACCTAATGGGTCATACAAAAAAGCCAATTAGAAAATTCTATTTGATGAAGGGAATTTTCTATGAGTTGAAAAATTCCTAGTGACCGATTTTGTGGAGGAAAATAGTTGGCTAATTTTTTGTCATTTTAGCTTGATTGATTTAATTGTTAAATTGATCAAAATAATTTAAGTAATTAAAATAAAATAATTAAATTAAGGAGTTAATTTAATTGATACCATATAACATTTAATTAGTCAAGTTAACTTAAGGGGTTAAGTAAACACTTTCTAGCTTAAAGAGTTTAGTTAATTAACTTAAGGAATTAAGTCAAGACCAATTAATTAAATTAAGGAGTTAATTTAATTAATGTGAAGAATTAATTTTGGAGAGAAATTCAAATGAAGGAGTTTATTTAAAGTACATTTAGAATTTATTTGGATGACATTTCATGAGATGAAATGAAGATCCCAAATGATATTCAAATACAAGTGCAATTCACATTTTATGCCTTACCTCATTGGAGGTATGATGCTAACTTGCATCACACCTTCCCTCCTCTATAAATAGAGATAGGCAGCTACAATGCAAGACATTCACACTAGATTTTCATTTGTCCTCCAAAAGTGTGATCCACTCATGTGTTAAAGTTTCACACATTTCTTCTTCACCTTCCCTCCTAAATTTGGCTTCTATCACTTGCTCATATTCTGAAGTTCCAGCTCTCTAGAGGTTGATCAGAGCTTGCCTATTGTGTGTGGATTATTTCATTGGAGGCTAGACATTTGGAAAGCTTTACTCTTTGTAGATCCACTGCAGGGCAATCCGATTGGAGGCAAATTTGGGGCACTTTTCAATTTCTGATTTTCTTAAAATTTCTATTCAACATTCTTCAAGATGTTGCAGAGGTGCTGTCCAAATTTCAACGAAATCGGAGGTAGTTTGCTTAGGCAAAAGTTGCTGGAATTTTGTTACGCTAATTTGAGACAAATTTGAAGTGTTCAAGCTTGTCCTCACTTCTACCTTAGATTTTGAGAAATCAAGGTATTTATCCTTCTTCCAAATTCATTTTATAGAAATTATTTGGTTCTTGAATGTAGTGTAATCAAGTTTTGATTTAGCAATTTTTACTTTATTTCATGGATCTTTGTGCTACACTCTCCTTCACTTTGAAGTTAGCACTAGGTGCCACTATCATGGGAAGTACTTGTTAATAATAATAAGCCTAGGAAGGGGTTAAGAAGGGTAAATTAGGCCAAGCATAATATTACTTTGACTTTAGAGGAAATTGATGACAGTTTTACACTTGAAGTTCCAAATAGAATAAAATAGATTTAAAAAAGATAGAAAAGTAAATAAGATATTAGATTTATAATAGTTTGACAAGCGTATATTCACTACCTAAGTTCTTCACTTAGGATTTTTAATCTACAATTTTCACTAATAATTCTAAAGAGAATTAGTACAAGAGGTTCAATAATTATGAACAAGCAATTCAAACTAACTGAAACTATACTAAAAAAATTGATGCAGTAGAAGAGAAGTAATATTCCAAAGTCCCTAACACAGATGGCTGTTCAACTAATGCTAGTTCTAGGTGGAAGCAAATAGCATAGTGCTTTCTTTTCTCTAGGATGATATTTTAAGAAAGTCGATAGAAAGAGCTAAATATTTCTGTAAGCAAATGCTAGCTCTTCTAAATGTATCTCTTCTGGATTAAATAGTGAATCTTTGCTTGTGCTGGATGTTCAAACAGTAACTTTCCATAGATAGGCTCCAATGTTAACTTACCAAGTTTCGGTGTGATTAATCAATCAAAGGGAGATTTTCCAGTCTCCATTAGTATCTTCAATGTACTTTTCCTATTTATCCAATTAATAAAATGGGTTTAAGATGGAAACAAATCATGAATTACTCAAATTAAAGAAATAAATATATTATTGTCATTCATCAAAATAATAAACCTAACAATCTCCCTCTTTTTGATAATGACAGTTATTTAATTAAGTAATTATACTTAATGCAGAAGGAAAATTTTAGCATATAAAGTGAAAAGCTTGTCAATTTTCTCTAGAAATACCAAAGTCTATAATATTATAATTAACTCATAGATCCTCCTAAATGTATGAGTGTTTTTTTAAGATGAATAATGTGCTTTATGGAAGACAATGCAGTTATCTATTTTAAAGTGCTAACATTCTAAACAGACAGAATGATAAGCATAGAATGCTTTAATGTATGTTAAGAAAGACAATGCAGTTATCTATTTTTTAATATTCTAAAAGGACATAACGATAAGCATATAGTGCCATATATAGAGTACTAATTCATCATTGGAAGTTTATATAAAGCACTTTATATAGAGTACTGATTCATCAAAATAAGAAGTTCATATAGAGTATGAAACTAGCAATATAACATTAAAATAATCAGTACCAGAATATGCCACCACATTATTACATAGCTAAGAAGTACCAAAAAAAAAAAGGTGTGGCAAAAGTGCAAACATAGAAACATCTTAATTTCAATTTTTAATTTTAATCTTCACCTTCTCCATCTTCATCATCAAAAAAAGGAACTAGAACTAGTAGAATGGTGATGGTGAAACTTGTGAACATCTAACTAGAGCTTGGACATCTTATGTCTAAGAGAATGTATGCTATCTTTAAAAGTAAAATCTTGAAGTTGATCACCAAGATGGTCAAGAGTAGCAAGAGTAAAGGGCAGAGTGAAAATTTATCTAGAACAAGGGGTGGAATAATGTGGCTAAGTAGAATAGTCATCAGATGACTCAATGTAATCTATGTGAATAGTAGTTTGCCTTTGCATAACTAAGAACTAGAAGGAGTGGTTGCACCAAGAGTGCTCTTGTACTAGGTACTGGAATCAAAGTTATATAGGTGCATTTTATTAAGAGTCACCATATCAATCAGATGACATCCCTTTGGATCTTCCATCCAAGAGGCTGGAAGAGAAATGCCCTCTTTTTACAGAATTCAAGTCAGAAGCATATCATAAAGAAGATTTTTAGATGAGTGATTGACAAAATGAACCATATATTTGAGAATCAAATAACTAAGATGGAAATACGAAATAAGAAAGATGGCTCATATCAGTAGAGTGTTCTCCATTCATAAGGGTGGCAGATAAAATGGTCATGGTGATAACATGATAAAGTAGAAAATGGTCCAAACTAAGTTTGCTCATTATAAATCCCCTAGATAGTTTGTAAGAGTTGTCTCCTTACCCAAAGTAGACGATGGGCTTCAAATAGGTTAAAAATAGAGGAAGGGCACCATTCCCCAAGCCCAAAGAATTTGGCACCATTAGATGAAAGACCAAGATGATGGTTAATAGTATTAAGAGTGAAAGTAACACAATGACCTAGGATAAATGAATTCACTAGTAATAGTCTAAGTAGATTTATTTTCCTCAAAAGATAAGTTAGCATAGAAAAGCTTTACCACTAGAGGATAGGAGATTTCATCAATAGTCATTAATTAGTAACAACAAAGTGCTTGAAGTAAAGAATGAATTGGAATCGATAGAAATGCAACAAAATTGATTGCCCATTCATGATTGATGCGTTGGTCAGAGATAATAAAGGCTTATGTTTCAGTAGCTTTGGTGCAAAAATTTTCACAGAGTAACAAAGGGTTTCAAAGTTCCATTCATCAAAGGAGAAAATGTATGGGTCAAAATAAGTGGTAGAGAAGCGAGCAATGTGAGGTTATATTAGAACTAAAGAATCATTGTGAGAGTTTTGTTCAGTAGATGGTTCTTTTTTTATTTAGTGAAATGAGAGCTAATAGAGTGAGACTTAGAAGAGGGAGAAGAATTAGGATTAGGTTGTTGTTGGCTTTCCTGAGTGGGTTTAGATGTGATGGATTGTTTGGTAATAATGATGAATTTTTTGAGTCGCTTGGAACAATGTTGAGAAGGGGCCAACTTTGGGAAAGAGGTTGGATCAGCCAAAGTTAGCAGTTGAGTGATAGAAGATGATGGGAGAGATACGGCAACATCAAGATAGTTTGATGGTGGTAAATTTTGCAAAGTGGGTAAGTGTTTCTATGATTGTTTGTAAGATAAGGCCAATGGTGAGTGCTAGTAGCAGGTGATATTAAGAGTCCGATTAGTGAGAGGCTTTGTTAATGGAAGGAGAGGGAGGCTAGAGAAGAGATTTGAAAAGTGATAGGAAATGATGGGAAATTTTAAGAAACTATTGTAGTTTTCAAAAAGAAAGGTTAGAGATTCTTTTCATATTTTCAACGTTGAGAATATCATAGCAAATTTGTTTTAGGTGGAAAACTTTCAAATTCCAAATAGTTTTTTAAGAAAGTTAAATCTTTCATTTGGTAGATGTTTTGTAAATATGTCAGCTAATTGAAGATTAGTGTATATTCCCTTTATGGATGTGATTCTTAATAAATTGGTAATTATTTCAATGTGTTTGGTACAAGAATGCAAAGTAGGATTTTTTGTTATGTTATTGGCACTGGTATAATCATAATAAAGTGGAATATTATGAAAATTCAATCCATAATCAAAGACAATTTGTTTCATCTAAAGAAGTTGAGTGCAATAGTTACTTAATGAGCTTAAACCCATTAACACTAAAGTTTATAAATACTAAGTCCAAGAGAGAATTTGGGGCAAAGGGGAAGAAATTATTTACAAATTTTTTTAGAATGTAAGAACTTTTGAGATGAGCATATCTCTCTATAGGAGTTCTTGAGAAAACAAACAGGCACTCTGCTTTACTTGAAAAGACCTAGCTCCACTTCAAAGCAACATCAGGGTGCTTGATTATACTGCTTAAACTTGACTATAAGGGTAATTTGATAAATTAATTAAAGAGGGCATCAACCTAAAATTAATTAACTAGGTAAAAGGATTTAATATGGGATAGCTCAACAGGCCCAACCCGACAAACTATCGATCTCAAAGAGGGCCGCTAAGCCCACTTAGCATGCACAGCCTAACGACGCTTCTAGACTCAACTAGGCCGGACCACTTGACCATAATCATTTGGTCAATTGGATTGTTCTCAGTCATACCCAATAGAAAGCTTCAAGCCACTTTGTCCATTTAACCATCCCTCTAGTCGACCGTTTTGTTTGTTCAATGATTGTTGACCAGAGTGCTTGCTCCGATGCTGACTCATATCCTTGTTGCATTTAATGCTCTGACAAGTAGCATGCCTCTGTATTAATAGTGTGTGCCACCCAGTATAGTCTCTACCACCAACTTGGTAGGGAAAAGCACCCCCGAAGTACAATTCACCTTGAAAAGTAGGAGATGATGCCACTTGAAATAGTATCAAGATTGAAAATGACCATTAACCCAAGCAAGGACAAGAACCCACTACACTTGATAGGGGCATTTTAGACATATCACCCACCAGGAGAAGGCTATAAATACCTTACTACCAGCCATCCTCCAGGTAATGCCATATACACTATATGTTCTTACTCTATTTGAGTGCTTTAGCTGGGGGCACCTCGACTAGTTTAACATTTGATGTTGGTTATAAATCTCAGACCTCGAAGGATATTACTATTGGATCATTCGACCTCTCTAGTTAAATCAGCCCAAACACTACCCTATTCACTAAATACGATTTTCAATCTCATTATTTTTTGTGCTATTTATGGGAAACTTGAGATTAAAACTGGAAAAATAGTGAACAAAAAAAGAGTCGCATCTGAGCGAGAGGATAACAGGAGGTGTCAGCATCTCTACCTCCCCCTTTACCCCAACAAGGTTCGCATGCTCCAAGCCCCAGTGCCTCTCAGAAGCAAGTTGTAAAACTGACCATGCCTCAACTGATATAGCTGATAAGTGAACAGATCTTTGCCTAAATCTCTACTCAACTTTTCACTATGTTAAATAGGCACACTACTATGCCAGCCCCAGCTGGCAATGCAACACCGCAATCGCTTCCACCAGAGAAGAGGTCCCTCTGGGCAGTCATAGTCCTAAGAGTCTAGATGGTCACTAGCCTAATGAGATGTCAGCCTCAGATGCATCCATGGAGAGGAAGGGTAGTTGGAGCTAAGAAAGAAAATTGCTAACTCCGTAGACCACCACGGTTAATCGAATCGAGCCCAGCAGCACGATAGGGTTGAACATTCCAGACATAACCAATGCAAAGAAGTAGATGAATCCATAAATCACCAGTTTGACCTATTCGAGCCTCATAGTGCAATAGGGCCGAGCGCGTGAGGCTTTATTTAGATCGAAACTTACCTAAGTTGATCAGGAGGAATGAGAAGAAGTCTCCCACCAAGTGTAATAATTAAATAGACGCCTCGATGAGATCTCAAGGAGAAATACTAAGAGGGTGCCCAACCAGAAGGGCCCCTAAAGTTCTTGTCAAAAGAGAGGCTCCTTTTTCATCCAAGAGATTATCAATGAGCGCATTGCTGTCAATGCTAAGGTCCCAACCAGGCTTTCGAGGTACGATGGCTCAATTGATCCTGATGAGCATTTGATGTAGTTCGAGCATATGATGCAACTACATGAGCACAACAAGTACATCCACCCCAAGATACTGGTGACCACATTCTAGGGCTTAGCACTCGATTGGTTCATAAAATTGGAGCCCTCATCGATATACTTCTACGATCCGCTTTATGATAAATTCCTGCACTAGTTTGCCAGTTAGAGAAAGAAAAACCTCCCCCATACTCACTTCCACACTATCAAGTAGAATGAGGGGGAGTCCCTCTATGACTTCTTTATGAGATTCAACATAGAGGTCTTGAAGATAGACAACCCCAGGATCGAGTTTCTAATCAATGTGTTGTTCTTGAGACTTAGGCATAAGGAATGTGTCAATACTTTGGTATGAGAGCGCCTGAGGTCGGTAGAGGAATTACTCAATCTAATGGAGAGAGATATATAACCCAAGAAAAGATGAACAAGCTAAATTTTGAAAACTTTGAGATTGATAAAAAAAGAATAAGGAGAGAGATAACCAAAATCACAAAGAAAGAAATCGATCTCCAATAAAGCGCTTCCACGAATACACCTCAATGAATATCCCAAGAAGAGAGGTCCTATTTGCCATCTAGAATGACAATCTCCTAAAGAAATCGAGGAAGCTAATGGAGACTGAAGCAATAAAAAAATCAAAAATGTATTGCCACTTTCATAAACAAAAGAGGCATGACATAGATGAATGCTTCAATCTCTATGATGAAATTGAGAGGCTTATCAGACAGGACCATCTCAAAAAATATGTAGCTATTGACACTCAGGTCGAAAGGGGCAAAATCGATCGGATTCCCCATAGAGAAAGGTTGGTTAGCCCAAGAAGGGAGGACAAAGGAAAAAAATTCGCCTACGAAGATCATCTGCCCATTTGAGGAGCAATTGACATGATTGCAGGAGGTCCCACTGAGAGGGACTCAAAATCAATAAGAAGGTTGACCTAGAAGAGGCTGAAGTCGACTAAAGCCTCATCTATCGAAACAACATTCCATCTATTAACGAGCACAAAGCTTATTTCTTTAGCCCATCTTGAAGAAAAGAATATTGACCATAAAACTAATTGTCCCATGGTAGTCTCTGTTGAGATTGCTAACTTTGAAGTAAAGAAGGTTTTGGCCGATAACGGCAACTCAACCAACATTATCTTTCTCTCCACCTTAAAAAGATTGAACTTAGGGCAACTAAAGTTTGAACCTGTGCATACCTCTATAGTTGGGTTTGAGAGGTCAGAAATCATTCTGAAATAGTCTATTAATCTCTCAATGTCATTTGAGGAGATGCCCTAAAAAAGGACTTTGATGGTGAACTATCTGGTGGTCAACGCCCTATTCACTTATAATGTTATAATTAATAGACCAACTCTCAATGATTTCTGTGCTATTATCTCAACCTATCATATAAAGATCTAATTCTTGACCTCGGTTGACATAGGTGAACTATTGTGTAACATCAAGAAAATTTAGAGGTGTTACGACATTTTGGTCAAGTCAAGTGAGTAGAAGACTCGACCCCAATTGAAGACCTTAGGGGATGCCTCTATTGCAGAACACAAAGAGGTCCAAGCTCACAAGAAGAGAAAATTGGAGGATACCCGGGTAGAGCCTTTTGGGAAATTCAAAATTATTGAGCTGGAACAAAGGAACCCCAACAAGACAACTCAGATCAGGGCAAAGATGGGACCCCACCTAGAATACCTTATGGTCAATTTGTAGAGGAGAAATATCTATATTTTTTCTTGGAAAGAAGCTGACAACTAGGGAATTGACCCTAGTGTGATCGTGCACCGCCTCAATATCAACCTCTTATGTAAGCCGATCAAGCAGAAAATGAGGACATTTAATGTCGAGAGGACCCAGATCATCAACGAGGAAGTCAGGAAACTCTTAGATATAGGTTACATTATAGAAATTCAATATCCATCTTAGCTTTGTAATGTTGCACTCATCCAAAAAAATGAAGGACAATGGTGCCTGTGCAATGATTTCATAGATTTGAATAAATCTTGCCCTAAAAATCCTTACCCCTACCTCAAATAGATTAATTAGTAAATTCCACTATTTTTTGTGAGTTATTGATTATGGTGGATGTATTCCAAGGCTATCATCAAATATTCATGGCCGCTAAAGACAAAGATAAAACTTCATTTGTAGTTCCCAATAGAGTTTATTGCTTTTTGGTCATGCCTTTTGGACTTCAAAATGCTGGATCAACCTACCAGAGACTGGTCAACTATATGTTCAAGAATGAAATAGGCAAGTTGAAGGAGGTGTATATCAATGATATGATTGTGAAAATAAAAATGGCCCAGGCCCATTTGCTCGACCTCAATCACACTTTTGCAATATTAGGAGCATTTAGCTTAAAGTTGAATCTAAATAAATGTCCATTCGGGGTTTGAAGAGGTAAATTTTTAGGTTATATGGTTAGTCAATAGGGCATTGAGGCTAATCTATAAAAGATTCAGGCCCTTCTGGACATCGCCCTTTTTTAAATAGTTAGAAATGTACAGTAGCTAGTCAGGAGGATTATTGCCCTTAGGAGGTTTATCGTATAATTGGCAGGCAAGAGCTTGACTTTCTTCAAAATTCTTAAAAATGCCAAGAAGTTGGGTTTCCAATGGAATGAATAGTATGATCAAGCACTAGTTGAGTTAAAATAGTATTTATCCTTACCTCTGATGCTAGCAAAACCTAAACTCGACGAGGTTCTTCACATATATTTAGCTGTTTCGGAAGCATCGATCAGCTCAGTCTTGGTATCAACCAAAGATGGAAGCCATTAACCAGTTTATTATTACAATAAGTCACTCTAAGGATACGAGCATAACTACTTGGAGATTGAAAATTTTGCATTGGCCCTAGTCACTGCGGCTCACAAGTTGCGTCTATATATCTAGTCTCATGCTATTATTATGCTGACAAACCAACCATTGAAATAAGTGTTGTTGAAACCAAATTCCTCTGGGAGATCAACTAAATGGGCTATTAAATTGGTAGAATTTGATATTACCTTCTACCTTAGAACAACCATCAAAATACAGGTCTTGGCAAACTTTATCACTGAATGAGTCAACCTAGCTTAGAAAAGTAGTGAAGCCCCTCTCAGTTAAACTTTACACATTTATGGATCTTTGACCACATCTTAAGGGAGAGCAAGAGTGGCTATTCGTTTCTCGATAGTGGAGGAGTATGATTTTGCAATCAAGCTCGACTATGTAATTACTAATAATGAGGCGAAATATAAGGCTCTCCTTGTTAGAATGAGGAACCTAGCTGCAATCATGGATTCTCAGCTGGTAGTAGAATCAATCAAGGGAAATTTTGAGGGTAAGGATTTCATGATGAGCCGGTACCTGACAAAAGTTAAAAAATTGCAGCAATCATTTAAAAAGTTCACCCTTAGACAAGTACCTCGATCTGAGAATGAGCATGCGGATGCCTTATCTAAATTTGCTAACTTGACTAGGGGCACAAGAGACAAGACAATAACATTTTTGGTCACTGATAGACCATCGATTGACCCACTCGAGGTAGACCTAGTAGAGAGCATTAAGGAGATACTTTTTTGATGGTAGGATTTGATAAAACTCTACTTGAGTTATATCACAATCCTTAAAGATAAAAATAAGGCTCGATGCCTTTGAGGACAAGTTGCCAGTTTGTGCTAGTCGAGCATGGCCAATTGTATAAGAGGTCGATCTCTAGATTGGCCTTGAGGTGCTTAGATCCCGATCAGGCTCATGAAGTACTGTAGGATATCTATGCAGGCATATGTGGGAACCATTTTGGGGATCCCTTGCACATCAAATAATCAGGTATAGATACTTTTGGCCAACTTTACTGAAAGACTCAATAGATTTTGCTAAAAAATGTACATTATGTTTAGTTCATTTGAACCTACCACATCAACCCACCGCACCCATGGTCAATGTTCAAATTTCTTGGCAATTTAACTAGTAAGGGATCGACATTTTGGGCTCATTGCTGAAATTAATAGGTTAATGAAAGTTCATAATCATGGCAGTTAAATATTTTACCAAGTGGGTTGAAACCGAGGCTGTCCCAAAGATAATCGATGTAGCCATCAAGAGTTTCATCCGGAAAAACATCATCTATCATTTTGGCCTACCTAAGATCCTTATTTCAGACAATGGGACTCAGTTCCAAAATAAAAGTACTAAAAGTTTGTGCGAAGCCTTGGGAATCACCAAGCACTTTACTTCAATAGGTAATCCTCAGTCGAACAGCTAAACAGAGGTGACAAACAGAATGATCCTTAACCATTTGAAAGCCAGGATATAAGATATTAGCTCAAGTTTGGCAGATAACCTCCCAGGAGTGTTGTGGGCATATAAGATAACCTCCCTGAATAGCCACAAGTCACAGCCCTTCTAGTCTCGTTTATGGGTCTGAGGCAGTCATCTTCTCAAAACTCATTCAACATATAGCTTGAGTCATTCACTTCCACCTGCTTAGGAACATATCAAAAAGGAAGCTCGACCTTGAAACTATTAATGAGTGAAGGCAAAAGGCTTACAACATAATACAGTGCTACAGATTGATAATGGTGGAGAACTATAATAAAGAGGTTAAACTGTGTTGTTTTAAGGTCAGAGACCTTGTTCTCAAAAAGGTAGAAGTGTCTAAGAATGTTAGCAGACTCGACCCAAAATAGGAGGGACACTATGCTGTTGTGAAGGTATCAAAGCATAACTCTTATCGACTTACTAATATGGATGGGTATGAACTCCCTCACCTATGGAACGCCATCAACTTGAAAAAAATCTACATATGAAAGCACATTGTAATCATCCTCATATTCTATGATATAAATAAAGTTCCAACAACACTGCTACCATTTATTTGCATTATCACAGCCGTATCTACCTTACACCATTCCAAATTTTAAGTCGACACCATAGTCGATGAACAAATAGCTTTACGTTACCACACTAAAGTTTCAAGTTGACCCAGTAGTCAATGACTAAGCAGCTCTATGCTGCCACTCTAAGTTTCAAGTCGACCCCATAGTCTACTAACAAGTAGCTTCACATTGCCACACTAAAGTTTCAAGTCAAACTTGTAGTCGATGACCAAGTAGCTCCACACTGCCACTCCAAGTTTCAAGTCGACCTTATAGTCAATGAACAAGCAACTTCACCCTGCCACACTAAAGTTTCAAGTCAACCCTATAGTCAACGAACAAGTAGCTCCACACTGCCAAAGTTTCAAGTCGACCCCATAGTCAATGAACAAGAAACTTCATATTGCCACTCAAAGGTTGCAAGTTGACCTCATAGTCGATGATCAAATGGCTTCACATTTCCACACTAAAATTTCAAGTCGACCCCATAGTTGATGCAAAAGCAGCTTTTCATTACCAAACCAAAGTTCTAAATTGACCACATTATGGACTCAAAATAGCTACATGTTACCAACTCAAGGCTTTTTAGCCTAAACTATATAATCAGCCAAGTAATTGATCGATCAATCAATTATAAAATAATGAAAATCAACTAAAAGTCGAGTAAAGTTGTAAAAATAAACTAATAAATATGCTTAGGAAACACCATGCATGTCTATCAACTTTAACTAAAATCAATGATAAAGTTGTTCGATTTTCTTGATAGCTAACATGGTTGTCAACTATTCACCCATTTAATTGCGACAGTAAAATTGCATTTGACAAGAATGATGTGAGATTGAATTCTTTCAATAGCAAAAATATGAAAATGATCTTTTATTCATTTGAATGTTCATTACAATAGCATTCTATTATAAAAAAAGCAAGTAAATAAGCAAACAATAAAGAGAGTCTGGAGATTAAGTCTGGCTTAACCTAGCCGGCTACCTTTCTGTGAGTCTTCATTGGGCTTTAGCATCACCGACATGAGTGACTGAATGGCTTGGGTTGGTTGTGAAGGCCCCGTGATATCGCTTATGAAATCAGTTGAGCACAGCACCTACTAAACAATGTCAACATGCCCATCCTTTATTTGGAAGGTAATATCCTTAGCAAAGATGAACTCACTCACTAGTTCAGCTAGCTTGGCCTCGACCTCAGCCTATTTCTACTAGGCTTCAGTCATGGGTTCGGTGGGAATGTTTGCTACAATATCTTGACATTTCAATTCTGGGTAAGGCTACAACTTCTCATCAACTGCAAGGCATAGTCTATTTTTATCTTTTGCCCAAAAAGCATAGTCGAGATACTCTAGCTACTTTATCACCTTTTTAAAAGCATCATGAGCTTCATCGATGGACAAAACTATGTTTGCATCCTAGAAGGCTGAGCTCACCATGAATTGTTTGACCATCTCCCGCCGTATCGTAGAAAGCTATCGAGATAAGGATGCTCGAGCCTCCTCGAGTGCATTTGCATGACCAATCGATCGACTAGAGGAGTAGCTCATATACATATCCAAGTTAGCCTTCTTCAGCATGGAGTCCATTTGACTCCTTTCCTCAATAGCCTCAACCAACTGTTAGTCCTTAGCATTAAGCTATTCTCAGAGTTCAACCACCTTTTTTATCAGCTGGTTGACATGCAGGTGGGATAACTCGAGCTGAACTTTAATGGTCTATAAATCCCTTTTTTGCACAGCTCCTCGCAATTCACCAGGGCCAACTCTAATCGACTGTAAAAGTGGAATCCCAGCTGGCTCACCTGAAACAAAAAGTGTCAGTGAATAATATAATCTTTTGAAAGAAAAACTTAACGAGAAAACATTCAACCTCACACTTACCACATTACTATAGTAGGCCAGAGCCCTTAGTCTACCAACCTGACTCATGCCTATGAGTCTCTATTGATCCATGGAGAAGAGCTCGGTCACTATCCATTTAAGGGCATCGATGCTTGACATCCCTGATTATATGTTAAAGGTTAAATTAGTTACCTCCATGGTGGGGTCAGGCCCAAAGTAGGGTGATTCCAGTTGAGAAAGTTGGAACAGCACCTCATTACCACACTTGCCAAATAAGTCATAGCCCATCACCATCTTCTGCTTGCCCTTACCGCTCGCTTTCTTCTTGGGTATTGAACCTCCATATTTGATCATTTATCTTTTGCCCTGACTTGTAGGGCTGCTTCGAACACACTCCTCTAGTTGAGCAGGTTAAGGCACCAGTTCAATTTGGGGTTTGACAGGGGTAATGGTTGAGTAGGTTAATGTGGCAGGCTCCGCTGTAGGAGCATCTTATCGAGCAGCTGCTCAACAGTGCTCGTCATTTCTTTGGGCTCTTACCATAGCCTCTACTTGGTTGCAGGCCATTACCTTTTCTCAATCTACCAACAAAAGACAACAAAAACTATCAAAATTGAGTAGAAAGATAAAAGTCTATATTATCACAGTCAATAAAGATCATTACCTAGCTAGTCGCCTATAGGCAAGTCAAGCATGGTTGGCGACAAGCCAACTAGCACCAAACATCTCTCCTTTGTTATAATCGAGGCCTTTATCTACTTAAAATCAACTAGGTCCCAAATAAAAGTATTGGGCCCATTGGGCTTTAGGTTCCCCAACATTTCCACATGCCCCCTCCATCAACCCCTTGGGATATTAAACTCTCCAAACCCTCGAACATAGAGAAAATATTTTTTCCTCTCATGGCCATACGACGAGGAATGGTCTACCAAAACTTTTCTACATAGACGTACCCTTAAGTAATAGAACCCAAGCTCCTTAGTACTACCCAATTTTCAAGACATATGTAAATGGAACAGATTAGAAAAATTAGCAAAAGTAGCTGGCCATTCGAACAGGTACATGAGCATAGCAAAACTATAGATAGTGGTAAAGTAGTTAGGAAAAAATTGGGTTATACAGACCTCGAGACCCACCAGGAGGTCAACTATAGTTGGTGCTAAAGAAAACCTAAGGCCACACTTGAATCCTTCCTCAAATACTATTATGCATCCCCTTGGAGGTCAATGCATTCTACCCCAAAGCTTAGGCACCAAAAGTTCATATTCATCATGAATATGGTACATCTCCCTAATTTGGACTAAGTCAACAAAGGATTTTAAACACTATTTCACTATAGTGATCTGGAGTAAACAATCGACCTTGCGATGCCAGCACTTTGTTGGGGCCAACATCGCACCCAGAAGTAGCCCTTTTTGTACTCAAGTTGCTCGAGGTTAAGCTATCACTTGACAAACTATCAAAAATACCCTCAGGCACGCTTTTAGATGCACTTTCAACCCCAATTTCTCCCTAGAACTATATGCTCTAAGATTTAGCATCCTCACTATTTAACGTAGTTGACATCTTTGCAAAGAAAAATAAAGGAAAACACCAGCTTGCAAAAGAACTTACAGTGGGTTGCTTGAAAACTCTAAAGTATAAAAAGGAATTAGAGAAATTTAAAGGCAAGAACTCAACCAGACTAGATTTCAGCAAAAGTGAAAGATGAATATTTCTACCTCGTCTATTTATAGTCATTTGGATGTGGGAACCCAAGTGGCAGTAATAATTACACTGCCGCCCCTTGGCTATTCCTATTTTGCGATGTAATTGATGCATTAAATGCACAAAACCATCAAAAACCTTGGTTGAGTATTCAAAAACCTCAATCAAGAGTTTAAAACCCTAGTTAAATATGTATAAACGTCATTCAGTTGTCTACTCCCTGTTTCTTCTAGTTAACAAGCTCGATCAAGACCACGAGTGCGGGGACTCATGATATGGGATAGCTTAGCAAGCCTAAACCACTAAACTATCGACCTCAGAGAGGCCCTTAGGCCCACTTAGCATACACAGCCCAACAGTACTTTTGGGCTCAATTAGGCCGAACCACTCGACCATAACTGCCTAGTCAGTGGATTATTCGCGATCATACCCAATAGAAAGCTTCAAGCCACTTTGTCTATTCAACCATCCCTCTAATCGACCGCCTTATCTATTTGATGATTGTCAACTAGAGTGCTCACTCCGACATTGACTCATATCCTTGCCGCATTTAATGCTCTAACAAGCAACATGCTTCCATATTAACAGCGCATGCCGCCCAGTATAATCTTTGCTATCAACTCTGACAAGAGGCACACCCCAGAGTACTATTTACCTTAAAAAGTAGGAAATGATGCACCTGAAATAATACTGGGATTAAAAATGACTAATAACCCCCAGGTAAGGACAAGAGCCCACTACACTTTATAGGGGTATCTTATAGATATCACCTACTAGGAGAAGGCTATAAATACCTCACCGCTAGTCATCCTGCAGATAATGTCATATACACTATATGCTTTTACTTTGCTATTCAATTACCTCAATTTGACCAGTACTAATTTGAGCGTCGGAGTACTTTAGTTGAGGACACCTCAACTAGTTTAATGTTTGCTGTTAGTTGCAGATCTTAGACCACAAGGATATCATTATTAGATCATTCAACCTCCCTAGTCGAATTAACTTAAACACTATCCCATTCACTAAATACAACTTTCAACCTCATCAGGATTGAAGAGCCCAAAGACAAGTTAAGTCCAAGAAGAGGAATAGCAAAATCCTAAAAAGCCTAAGCCCATCAAGATTAGATCTATAAATACTAAGTTCTAAAAATAACTTAAGGGGAAATCATTTGCAGATATTCTAAAAATGGAGAAACTTTCAAGAATGAGAGATCTCTTTGCACACTGATATGGGATAGCCTAATAGGCCTAACCCAAAAAGTTATCAACCTCAGAGAAGGACCTCAGGCCCACTTAATATGTATAGACCCAGCTGGGCCGATCCGCTAGACCATAATCACTTGGACAAATATTGTCATATAATTTTAACCTTATTAAATCATAATTTCTAAAGGACAATTTTGGAATTCTCCACTTTATCTTTTTTATGTTGAATTCTTCACTTTATATTTCAAACCATAGTAGCTTTTAACTATATTTTAGACACAAAACAATGAACAATATTTGTTTTCATAATAATATAAAATCATAGATAATATTTTTATTGGTCAACAAATGCCATTATAGTACATTATGTACTACTACTACTACTACTACAAGTCTACATCACATGATTTGTGAAAAGAATCCAATCTTGTAGTTTGCAATTAAAATTGAAATTTCAATTTTACTCATCAGTATAACCTATAATATATATAAGTTTAATTAATTAATTAAAAAAATTTAATTTTCTTTTCATATAATATTTTTTGTTCTTTAAATCATAGTCATCTATTTTATTTTCTCTTTTTATCATAATTATATGTCAATATGTCATATATTAATATCTATACTATTTATAAAAACATAGGGCTTTTAATAACTATTTTGCTATGTTTAGTAACAAGAATTAAGATGATTAAAACACTTGTATTTTATAAAATAAAGACAATATAATTTTATTTTCTCTTCTTAAATTTTACTTCTTTTTTTCTCAATTATTTCACTTTATCAAAAAATTTCTTTTATCTATCCCCAAAATTTAAAACTACATTAACACTTAAATTATTTGGCAAATTACACTTAAATTGAAAAAATGGTTTTTCGGTTCGGTTTGGTTTAACCAAGGAAAAAAATTGAACCAAATCAAAAATCAAATTTTTTAAAAATAGAAAACCAAAATCTAACCGAACCCAGTTCAGTTTGATTCGATTTTTCAATTAATGGTTGGTTCGGTCAGTTTTGGTTTTTTCTGAACATTCCTGGACCTCTTTGATTGAATTAGCCTAAATACAACCCAATTCACTATTAACGACTTTCAATCTCATCATTTTGGCATCGTCTATGGGAAGACTTAAGATTGCAACTGAAAAATGGTGAACACAAGAAGAGCCGCATCTGAGAGGGAGGATAACTAAAGGTCTGCATCTCCACCTCCCTCTCTGCCCCAACAAGGTTCTCATGCTCCAAGCCCTAATGTCTCCAAGAGCAAGTTGTAACATTGACCATGCCATAACTCATACAGTTAATAAGTGAACAAATCTCTGCTCAAATCTCTACCCAACTTTTTGCTGCTAAATAGACACACCACCTTGTCAACCCCCATTGGCAGTGCCAGTTTGCAATCGCCTCTACTGGGAAAAAGGTCTCCATGAGATAGTGTGGTTGCCTGGAATCCAGGCGGCCACAAGTTAGACATGATGCCAGTCCCAAACGCCCTCAGGGAGAGAGGGGTGATTAGAGTTAAGAGAGAAAATCACTAACTCCATTGACCACCACATTCGACCTAATCGAGCCCCGCAACACGATAGGGTCGAACATTCTAGATGCAACCACCATAAAAAAATGAGAGAATCTGAAAACCTCATAGCCCGAACTATTCGAGCCCCACAGCACGATAAAGCTGAGCACACAAGACTTATTTTGATCGAAATGCCACCTAAGCTAATTAAGAGAAGTGGGAAGAAGTTTCCCACCAAATTTAATAATTAAATAGATGCCTTAACAAGATCTCAAGGAGAAACACCAAGAGAACGCCTAATCTTGAAGGCCCCAAAAGGTCTCATTAAGAGAGAGGTTCACTATTCGTACAGGATATTGTCAACAAATGCATTATTATCAACGCCAAAGTCCCAACCGAACTACCAAGATATAACGGCTCAATAGACCCCAATGAGCATTTGATGCAGTTGCATGGGCATAATAAGTATATCCATGCTAAGATACTAGTGACAACTTTTTAGGGCATTATGCTCGATTGGTTTGTAAAGCTGAGCCTTATTAATATATTCCTATGACCAGCTTTATGACAAATCTTTAAAACAGTTTGCCAGGTAGAGAAAGACAAAACTCCCCCACACTCACCTCCATACTGCCAAGTAGAACGAGGGGGAGTCCTTTCATGACTTCTTCATGAGGTCTAAAATAGAGGTCCTAAAAATAGATAACCACAGGATCGAGTTCTTGATCGATGTACTATTCTTAGAACTCAGATATAAAGAATGCACTAATGCACTGGTGTATGAGTGCTCGAGGCTGATGAAAGAACTGCTCAACTTGGTGGAAAGGTGTATGGCCCAAGAGGAGATGAACAAGCTCAAGTTTGGGTCCTCTAAGGTTGATAAAAAGAAAAAGAAAAGAGACGGCCAAAAATATAAAGAAAGAGGTCAATCTCCAATAAAACGCTTCCACGACTACACACCACTGAATATCTCAAGGAAAGAGATCTTATATGCCATTCAGCATGACAATCTCCTCAAAACACCAAGAAAGTTGATGGAGACCAAAGCGATGAAAAAATTGAAGAAGTATTTCCACTTTCTCAAACAAAAGCGGCATGACATTAATGAATGCTTCAACCACCAGGATGAAATTGAAAGGCTCATCAGATAAGGTCATCTCAAAAAATATGTAGCCATGGATGCGTAGGTAGAAGAGGCTAAAACTAATCGGACTCCCCATAGAGAGAGGTCACTTAGCCCGAAAAGAGAGGACAAGGGTAAGAAGCTCCCCCACAAAGATCACCTGCCCATTTAAGGAGTGATTGATATGATCGTGGGAGGTCCTACTAGAGAGGACTCAAAGGCAGCCAGAAGATAAACTCAAAAGAGGCTAGAGTCGACCAAAGCCTTACCCATCGAAATAAGATTCCATCTATTGATGAGCGCAAAGCTCATTTCTTTCACTGATAGCAACTTGGCCTACTTTGAGGGAAAGAATATCAACCACAAAGTTGATAGCCCTATGGTAATCTTTGTTGAGATCGCCAACTTTGAAATGCGCAAAGTCATGGTCAATAACAGCAACTCAGCTAACATTATCTTCTTGTCCATCCTCAAAAGAATGAACATGGGGCAGCTAAAGTTTGAACTTATGTATACCCTTCTAGTCAATTTAGGGGGTCAAAAATTATTCCAAAATGATCCATCAACCTATCGGCATCATTTGGAGAGGTGCCTCAAAGAAAGACTTTGATGGTTAATTATCTGGTGGTTGATGCCCCATTTGCTTATAATTTCATAGTTGGTCGGCCAGTCCTAAATGATTTTCATGCCATTATGTCGACCTACGACATGAAGATCAAATTTTCAACCTCAACTAGCACAAAAGAACTGTTGTGTAACATCAAGGAAGCTTGGAGGTGTTGCATCATTTTGATCAAGTCAAGCAAATAGAAGACTCAACCAGAATTGAAGACCTTGGGGGATGCCTCTGTAGTAAAACCTAATTAGACCCAAGCTAATAAGAAAAGAAAGTTGAAGGATACTTAGGTAGAGCCTATCGAGGATTTTAAAACTATCGAGCAAGAATAAGGAAATCCTAACAAGATAAGTCGCATCGAGACATATATAAGCCCCCACTTGGAGTGCTTTATGGTTGATTTCCTAAGAAAAAATGTTGATGTCTTTGTATGGAAAGCATTTGACCTCTAGGGAATCGACCTAGTATGATCGTGCATCGCCTCAATGTTGATCCCTCATATAAATCGATCAGACAAAAGATAATGACATTCAACGCCGAGAGGACTCAAATCATCAAGAATAAAGTTAGGAAACTCCTAGATGTAGGTTACATTGTAGATATTCAATATCCTTCTTAGCTTTGTAATGTTGTACTTATCCCAAAAAATGAGGGACATTGGCATATAGGTAACGACTTTACAGATTTCAATAAAGCATGCCCTAAAGATCCTTAACCCCTACCTCAAATAAATTTATTAGTGGACTCCATTGCTAGTTGTGAATTGTTAAGTATGATGGATGCATTCCAAGGCTATCATGCCTTTAATACTGAAAAATGTAGGAGCAACTTACTAAAGGCTAGTCAACTTTATATTTAAAAATGAGATTGGCAAGTCGATGGAGGTGTACGTCGATAACATGATTGTAAAGATGAAAAAGGCCAGGGACCATTTGCTTGACCTTAATCACACTTTTGCAATTTTGAGAGCAGTTAATTTAAAGCTAAATTCAAACAAGTACACATTCAGGGTCTAAGGAGGTAAATTTCTAGATTACATGGTCAGTTAGTGAGGCATTAAGGGCAATCTACATAAGATTCAGGCCGTTATTGATATCGCTCCTCTTTGAACAGTCAGGGACGTATAGAGACTAGTTAGAAGAATTATTGCCTTTGGAAAATTCATCGCAAGGTTGGCAGACAAAAGCTTACCTTTCTTCAAAATTATCAAAAACGCCAAGAAGCTGGGTTTCCAATGGAATGAACAATGTGATCAAGCACTAGTTAAGTTGAAATAGTACTTGTCCTTCCCCCTATATGTGCAAAACCCAAACTGAGAAAAGTACTTCTAATATACTTGGCTATCTTCAAAGCATCAATCAGCTTGATCTTGGTCTCGACTAGAGATGAAAGCCATCGACCAATCTACTACTACAGTAAGTCACTCCAAAGACCAGAACAAAACTATTTAGAGACAAAAAAATTCTTCTTTGCACTAGTCACTACTACTCAAAAGCTGTGTCCATACTTTCAGTCTCATGCCATGGTAGTGTTGACTAACCAACTGTTGAACTAGGTCTTGTTAAAGCCAAACACCTCTAGAAGGTTAACTAAATGGGCCATTGAATTGAGAGAATTTGACATTATCTTCCAACCAAGGACAGCTATCAAAACGCAGGTCTTGGCAAACTTCCACACCGAATGAGTGGACCTACCAGGGAAAAATTGCGAAGTCCCTCTTGTTTAGACTTTACATATCGATGGGTCATCAACTATATCTGTAAAGGGAGTAGGAATGGCTTTTCATTCCCCATCAGTGGAAGAGTATGACTTTGCAATAAAGCTTAAATATGCAGTAACTAATAGTGAGGTAAAATATGAAACCCTCCTCGCTGGAATGAGAATGGCACTTAATCAAGATGTCGAGCACTTGGTTGTGATTACAGACTCACAACTGGTTGCAGAGCAAGTTGAGGGAAATTTTGAACCGAAGGATTCAATGATGAGTTAGTACCTAGCAGAGGTTAGAAAGTTGCAATAGTCATTTAAAAGATTCACTTTTAGTGAGGTAACTTAATCTGAGAATGAGCGGGCGAATGCCCTATTAAAATTTGCAAGCTTAACTAGAGGCATAAGAGACAGGATAATAATATTTCTGGTTACCAATAGGCCATTGATCAACTAATTCGACCAGTGGGGGATTGACATTTTAGGCTCGCTGCCGATGTTAACTGGTCAACAAAAATTTATAATCGTTGTTGTCAAGTATTTTACCAAATGGGTCAAGACCAAAGCTATTCTAAAGATAACAAACGCAACCATTAAGAGTTTCATTTAGAAGAATATCATCTATCAATTTGGCTTACCTAAGATCCTTATTTCAAATAATAGGACTCAATTCAAGAGCAGAAATACCAGAAGTTAGTGCGAAGCCTTAGGAATCACCCAACACTTTACTTTAATAGGTAATCTGCAGTCAAATGGCCAGACAGAGGTGACAAATAGAATGATCCTTGAACATTTGAAAGCAAAGATACAAGACACTAGCTCGAGCTGGGCGAACAACCTCCCAAAAGTGCTATGTGCATACAAACCAACGCTCCGAACAGTCACAGGTCATAACCCTTATAGTCTAGTCTATGGATTTGAGGCAGTCATTCCCTTAGAATTCATTCAACATACAGCTCAAGTCATTCACTTTCACCTACTCAAGAACACATCAAAAAGAAAACTCAACCTTAGGACTATCAATATACGTAGGCGAAAAGCTTATAATACCATGCAGTGCTACAGGTTGAGGATGGCTGAAAACTATAACAAAGGGGTCAAGTCACGCTATTTTAAGGTCAGAGACCTCATTTTCAAAAAGGTGGAGGCCTCTAAGAATATTGGCAAACTCAACATAAAATGGGAGAAACCTTATACCGTTGTAAAAGTGTCAAAGTATAATGCCTACAAACTTGCTAATATGGATGGGGATGAACTCTCTTGCTCGTGGAACGCCATCAACTTGAGAAAATTCTACATTTGAGATTGTATTGTAAAAGTCTTTATATTCTTTGATATGAATAAAGTTTCAGCAATACTGCTAGCAATTGTATGTATTGTCACAATTGTATCTACCATGCACCATCCCAAGTTAACCCCACATTCGATGAATAAATAGCCTCACACTACCACTCAAGTTCCAAGTCAACCTATAGTCGACGAGCTAGTAGCTCCTTGTTGCCACTCAATTCCTAGTTGACCCCGTAGTCAACGAATAAGTAGCCCCATGCTGCCACTCAATTTTTAGTTGAAACCATTGTCAATAAATATGCAATCCCACGCTGCCACACAAGATTCTAGTCGACCTTATAGTCGATGAATAAGCAACTTCATGCTGCCACTCAAGTTTCTAGTTGACCCCATAGTCGACCAAGAAGTTGCTTCATGCCACCCAATCAAATATTAGGTTGACCCCACAGTTGACACAAAAGAAGCTTCACGCTGCCAAACCAAAATTTTAAATTGACCACGTAGTTGACCTAAACTAGTTACATGCTTCAAACTCAATTTTCTAGCCAACTATATAGTCGACCAAATAGTTGATTAACAAATAAACCCTAAAATAATGAAAATCAGCTACACAGTCATGAAAAATAGGTTGTTAAATGTGCTTTGGCAAACTATGTGTCTCTCAACATTAAGCAAAATCGACGACAACGTTGTTAGACTCTCTTGATAATTATCTTGATAACTGACTAGGTTGTCAACTATTCACCCACACTATCACGACAGTAAGGTTACATTCAACAAGAAACATCAAATTTATTTAATTTGAAAACACAAATGTGGAAAAATATCTTTAATTCATTGAAAAATTCATTACAATTATATTGCAAAAAAATAAAAAAAGTAAAAAGTGAACAGCAATACCAAGCTCCAACATTAAGATTGGCTAAACTTGGCCAAGTTACCTTCAAACCAGTTTGAATTGGGCTCTAGCAATGCAGATGCAAGTAGCTGAATGGCTTGAGGCAATAAAGAATGCCCCACGACATCACTCATGAAGTTAGTCGAGCGCAACATATACTGTACGACATCCATCTCTATTTCTCCATCAACTGGATAGCAAGGTCCTCGATGAAGGTAAATTCGCTTACTAGCTCATTCAACGTGGCCTTGACATTAGCCTAATTTTTTAGGCCTTAGTCATTGGCTCAATGGGGATATTTATCGTAGTGTATTTCTCTCCAACCCTATTGACCCCACCCGCTTCGAATTTAGGGTAAGGTTGCAAATTTTCATCGAGAGCAGGGCTTATTTTAGTCTTATCATCGAGCTAAAAAGCATAGCCCAGGTACTCTAGCTACTTGATGGCCTTGTGGAATACGTCACAAGCATCGTTGATCGACATGATTACCCTCGTATCCTAGAAAGTCGAGCTCAAGATGAACTGCTCTACTATCTTCTGTCGCATTGGAGGGAGTTATCCATTGAAAGCCTTCTACACTTCCTCCAGTGCATTTGTGCAACCCACTGCTTGACTTGAGGAGTAGCTTACCTATAGGTCCAAGTGAGCCTTCTTCAGTACGAAGTCCAATCAACTCCTATCTTCGACTGCCTGCACAAGTTGCTGATTCTTAATGTTTAGCTACTCCTTGAGGTTGGCAACCTCTTTTATCAACTGGTCGACCTGAAGCTGGGAAGACTTGAGATAAATATTGAGAGTCTTTGTATCCCCTCCCCCTTGCAGCTCCTCTCGATTAGCCAAGGCTAATTCCAACCAACAATAGCAGTTGTATCCCAATTAGTCCGCCTGCAACACAAGGCGTCAATGAATAATACAACTTTGTGAAATAATAATTCGATGAGAAATAGTCTACCTCGCACTTACCAAATTACAGTGGTAGGCTAGAGCTCTAAGAGCCCTGACCTGATTCAAGCTCATGAGTTTGCGTTGATCTGTGGAAAACAACTCAGTTATCATTTACTTGAGGGTGTCACTGCCTATCATCCCCCTTTGGAAAATAGAGGTCGAATTAGTTACCTCCATGGTAAGATCTATTCCAAAATGAGGTGATTCCAATCAAGGAAGTTGAAATAACACCCCATTACCATGCTTGTTAAATAAGTTGTAGCCCATCACTGCCTTCTATTTCTCTTTATCGCCAGCTGTCATCTTGGGCATCAAGCCTCCTTACTTGATTATCTATATTTTACCTTGACCAATAGGGCTATTTCTGACATGCTCCTAGATTTGAGCAAGTTAGGATGTAGGCACCTGTTCGATTCGGGGCACAGTGGGAATGGTGGTCAATCAAGTCAAGGTAGCTGGCTTTACTGCAGGCACCTATCATTGAGCAGTAGTTGTTGGATAATGCTCTTTATTTCTTTGAGCTCTTGCTGAGGCTTCAGCTCGACTACAAGCCATTATCTCTTCTCAATTTGCCAACAAAGATAAAATAAAAGACATCAGAATCGAGTAGAAAGAATAAAATTTATAGTTAACATAATCAATAAAGATTTCTACCTAGTCGATCACCTGTAGATAGGTCAAGCCCGACTGGCAATAGGCCAACCAACACCAGATACCTCTTTTCGATCAAAACTGAAGCCTCCATATGCCAAAATTCGACTAGGTCCCGAATGAAGGTATTAGGCCAACTAGGTGTCTGGTTCCCTAGCATTTCCATATGCCCTCTCCATCACCCCCTTAGAATATTAAAATTCCCCAGCCCCCGAACATAAAAAAAGTGTTTTTTTCCACTCTTAGCCATACGATAAGACTGGGACTACTAGAAACGTTTGACGCGGGTGCGTTGTTAGGTAATAGATGCTGAACTTTTCTATGCTACCTGACTTCTAGGACATTAGTAGGTGAAATAGGGTGGAAAAGTTGGCAAAGGAGATTGATTGGTTGAACATTAGCATCAGCACAACAAAGTAATAAATGGTGGCAAAATAATTGGGAAGAAATTGGGTTATACGAATCTCGAGGCCTACTAGGAGATTGACTATGGCTTGTGCTAAAGGAAACCTAAAGCCACACATCAACCCTTTCTCAAACATCGTTATGCATCCCCTATGAGGTCGATGCATCCTACCTCAAGCCCCAGACACCAAAAGTTCATATTCATTCAGAATGTGGTGTATCTCCCGAATTCGCACCAGGTCAGTTGGGGATGTTTTGGAAACTATTTTCATATAGCGGTGTGGTGTGAATAGCTAATTACACGATGCAGGCACCTCACTTGGGCTAGCCTCGTCCCTAAACATAGCCCTTTTAGTGCTCGAGCTACTCTAGGTCAAGCTATCACTCGTTGAACTATCAAAACCACTCCTACATGTACTCTCAAACACACTTTCAACCTTAGTTTTCCCCTAAAATGCTACACCCTCGAACCTAGTATTTTCACTATCTAAAGTACTAGACATCATTACAGAGAAAAATAGAAGAAAAGAACAAGCTAGCAGAAGAACTTACAGCAGGTAGCTTGAAAACTTTAAATACACAAAGAATTTAGAAAGCTTGCAAAACAATAACTCGACCAGAAGAGATTTCAACAAAAGTGTAAATAGATGTCTCTACCCCCCATATTTATAGGCATCTTGGCATAGGAACCCAAGTGGCAGTAATAATTGCATTACCACCCCTTTGTACTTCATATTTTGTGATGTAATTGGCACATTAAATGAGTAAAAATCATCAAAACCCTGGTCGAGTATTCAAAATCTCTAGTTGAAAATTCAAAAACCCCATTTGAGAAGTCAGAACCCTAGTTGAATAAGCATAACCACTATAAAACCATCATAACCGCCATAACTATTATCCAGTTATCTACTCTTTACTCCTGCTTGTCGACAAGCTCAATCAGGACCGCAAGTGGGGGGGACTCCTAATATGGGATAGTTCAATAGACCCATCCCAACAAGTTATCAACCTTAGAGAGGGCCCCTAGGCCTGCTTAATATGCATGGACCCAGCGAGCCAATCTACTCGATCAGAACCAGTTAGTCAACCATACCCAACATAAAGCTTCAAGCCACTTGGCCTAGTCAACCATCTCTCTGGTTGACTATCTTGTATGCTCAATCTTTATTGACTAGAGTGCTTACTTCGGCGCTAACCTATATCTTGGCTGCATTTAATGTTCTGACAAGAAGCATGCCTCTACATTAATAGTGCATGCCATCCAGTACAATCTTTGCTAACAACTTTGCCACCAACCTTGGCAAGAAAGTGCCTACCCAGGGTATTGTTTACCCTAAAAAATTAGGAGATGATGCCACCTGTAATATTACCAAGATTGAAAATGATTGATAACCCCCAAGTAAGGACAAGAGTCCTCTACACCTGATAGGGGTATCTTAAACATATTACACACCAGGAGAAGACTATAAATACCTTACTATAAGCCACACTCCAAGTAATGTCAAATACACTATACACTCCTACTTTTCTGTTCGATTGTCTTATTTCAATCAAAACTAACTTAAGCGACGGAGTGCCTTCGTTGGTGGCGCCACAACTAGTTTAACGTTTGTTGTTCATTGCAGATCTTAGCCCTCGAAAAATATTGCAGTTGGACCACTCGACCTCCTTGGTTGGATTAATCCAAACACAACCCAATTTACTATAAACGACTTTCAACCTCATCACACGCATTCCAAAAGGAAGAAAGTGAAAAAAAACATCGTTGCCTTCTAGAAGAAACCCTAACTTTATTTCCAAGCAACATCTCATATCTAATAATTTTTTTAAATATTATTAATTAGATACGAATATTGAATATAATTAAATTATGAACAATTGAATATATAAATTAATATATCTAATAAATATGTATTTAGAGCTGGCATTAAACAAATCATATATGTAATTACCATATTTGTTTATATCTATAATTGAATATTTTCTAATGCAGATAATATTGACTTTAAATGTGTACAAATAATATTTCATATAAATGAATACTAGTGTGACTGATAAATGAACTAAATGAATTTTTAAATATCTATTAGCAGAATATCAAAATAATAATTAATAAATTATAGTTAAACAACTAAATGTTGAAAATAAAAATTAAAAACAATATTGAAACCAAATTGCACCTTGAAAAAATTTACTAAGGAAAAGATATATATTGATATTGAATAACTAACGGTGTCACAAGTGCTGATGACTCTGATTAGTAGTAGGCAATGTTTTGAAAATTGAACTGGACCAGTCGGTTCAACTGGTCCAATCGGTGATCGGAGGCCAATCTGGTCCGATTGAGCCATAAAAATTAGGAATGGTCAAAATCAATCAAAATCGATCAAAAATTGATTGAGTCGGTCAAAATCGAACCGATTCAATCGGTTCAGTTTTTTTTCTTTTTTTTAAAATTTTTAATTTTTTTAAAAAAAGAAAAGAGAAAATTATGTTGAAGATGATGATTAAAAATTTTGGACATGTAATTTTTTGAAACATAAATTTAATTGTTTGAAATTTAATGAAGTGGTAGTTATATCCAAATGCTTATATTTAATTTATTATTTTATTTTTTTAATATCTCTTAAATTATATCTAATATGAGATAACCTAGTAGGCCCAACAGACCCAACATCAAACGAGACAGCCCATAAGGCCAAACGATAAATCTATTTGGTTAATCAGTATCGACCTCATTTGGTAGGGTTTGCGGTCGACTCGTATCGACCTCAAGACCAATCTAGAAGTTCGAATATTCAAGTCTAGTCGATATGCATCGAGCTCAAGACCCACTGCGGCATTGACTTGGATCCCAGTCATGTTTACCAGTCTGACAGGTCAAGTTCCTCTGCATTAATGAAACGTGGCAGCCAATGCAACCACTGCCAACAACTCTGACAACCC
>JACGDI010004041.1:685499-720806 GCA_014898725.1 Jacaranda copaia | reverse complement strand
ACTTACAATGAAAATTTATCAAATGCAAAGCTGGGAGCTTGAAACACTTCAACAATGGTGATTCAATCAGAAGGTCAGACAGCAAAAGTGTAAATGAAGCCACTTATCCCCCTATTTATAGGTAATCGCATGCGGGAATCTGTGTAACTGCCATGATGACAGTCTGCCTTAGGACGCTTCGTATTCTACGCACTGATAGCTGCATTGAATGTAAAGAAATTGTCTCAAACCCTGGTCAGTAGTTCAAAAACCCGAGTCGAAAGTTTAAAAACCCAGGTCGAGAATTTAAAAATCCTAGTCGAGCATAGTACCCGCTATGGTTGAATGTAAACTCCTTGCTTCTTCTCGTCGGCAAGCTCAATCAGGATTGGGAGTTGGGGGACTCATGATATGGGATAACCCAATAGTTCCAACATCAAATGAGACAGCCTATGAGGCTCAACGGTAAATCTATTTAGTCAATCGGTATTGACCTCACTTGGTAGGGTCTACGGTTGACCTGTATCGACCTTAGGACCAATCTAGGAGTTCGAATATTCGAGTCTGGTCGACATGCATTGACCTCAAGACCCACTTCGGCATTGACTTGGATCCTAGTCATGTTTATCAGTCTGACAGGTCGAGTTCCTCTATATTAATGACACGTGGCAGCCGGTGCAATCGCTACCAACAACTTTGACATCTCTAACAACCCTGCCAACAACTTTGGTAGAGACGTGCTCCCACTAGCACGGTTCATCCAGAAAAACAAGAGATTTAGCCACCTGGCACCGTACCAAGTTCTGGATATGGAATGACTCCCAACTCCCTGGCATAGGCAAAAACTAGTACACCTTATAGGGGTATTTGGGTAAAATCACATCCCTAGAAAGCTATAAATACTCCAGGCCCAACCACGCTCAAGATAATCTCAATACACTGTAAACTTTACATTCTCTATACTCTGTTCGATCCCCTCACCTCGACCAGAATTAACTTGAGCATCGGAGTGCCTTAGCCGGGAGCACCTCGACTAGTTAACGTGTATTGTGGTTGCAGATCTCAAGTCCTAAAGCTATCTACAATCTTGAGTACTCGACCTCCCAGGTCAATCACCAGTAGCACAACCCTCATTTCCTCTCTATGTAGCTTCAAGCAGCATCAATATCAAATATTTAGTATAGAAAATTTATTTTTACTTGAATTGAAGTATGAAATAAATAATTATTTAAATTAATGTGAAATTCTATTATTTATTTATTTATTTATAGTTTACTAACTTTTAAAATATATTATTATTTTCTGAAAAATATATTTTAAAATAAGTTAATTTTTTTTTCAAATAATATTCTTTTTATATCAATTGAAAATTTTATTTTTAGTAACATTAAAATATTATATAATATATTTATAAAATTAAATATAATTATTATATTATTATGACGTTATACTGATTCGATCATAAATTAAATTGATTAAATCAATAATTAATAATATTACCGATTCATTATCCCAATTGGTTTTGAAAACATTGGCAGTAGGTGAGTCGCTCGTACAAATATCCTACGGAATCAAACTAACCCACACTCTCTCAAATCCCATTTTCGTTGATAGAGGCAACAAAATATCCGGGGGCGATGAGGGGAGCAATCAAAGCTGCCATAGCCGATGGCGTTCTCACCTTCATGTGGATTTTCTGCGCGTCGTCATTGGGTGCTCTGACATACATCGTTGCCTCCGCTCTCGGCGTGGCTCAAGGCCTCCCCACCCTTCTCATCACCACCTCTCTCGTCTTCTTTCTCTTGTTCATATTTGGATTCATCGGACATCTCCTGGGAGGGGCTACCTTCAATCCCACCGCCACCGCCGCCTTTTATGCCGCCGGCCTCGGTGGCGCTGACTCTCTCATCTCTGCTGCCATCCGCTTTCCTGCTCAGGTAACTAATTGATCTCTTCTTCTTGCCTTATAATGCTGGCGTCCTCGCCTCTTTCTTAACTTATTAACTAGTCAACCCTACTATGTTTGAAGATCCTGTTCTTATTCTTATAAAAAGGTCCAAAATTTCCTGCTAATTGTACGCTATAATATGTGTTCCATTCAGACACCGTAAAGGCTAATTAATTCAAGATATATTCCCTACCAATTCCACAAGCATGAAGGACAATGCGGATATCCATTTTCCTGAATATGCTAATGAATATATCTGGACGATTGTGTATATAAATGTCCAATGATCATACTCTTTCTGGACTGCCACGGTTGAAAAATGTTATTTATTTATTTTCCCATGAACAAATTTAACTGTTTGATGTTTGATGTTTACTCGACAGGCAGCTGGTGCAGTGGGCGGTGCCCTTGCAATTGTGGAGGTTATGCCGTTGCAGTACAAGCACATGCTTGGGGGTCCTTCTTTAAAAGTTGACTTGCACACTGGTGCAATTGCTGAGGGTGTCTTGACTTTCTTAATCACGTTTGCAGTCCTCCTCATTGTGATTAGGGGTCCTAGCAACTTACTTATAAAGAACTTGTTGCTTGCTATGTCAACTGTGGCACTAATAGTTGCGGGTTCTAGTTACACAGGACCTTCCATGAATCCTGCCAATGTAAGCAATGCATCACCATTTATTTATGCTTCACATTTTGGAATGTTTATCAGAGAGTCCTGTCTTTGTGCTCTCCATAGTTTCTATTTATGCTTCACATTTTGGAATTTTTATATGTGAATCCTGTCCTTATGCTCTCCATATTTTATATTCCAATAATCTTCAGAGAATCCTGTCTTTGTGCTCTCCATAGTTTACGTTCTGATAGTCTTCCATTTGATTGCCAATCTTATAAATAAATTGGAGGAAAGATATTCTCCTTTTGCTTAGGCTAAAGGTCAAAACTTTTTAACTGTTCTCCTTTTTTTATATCCTGAAGACCCAAATGTGATTTCCTCATAGGACCACCATCTGAATCTCTCTAGAAATCAGGTGCCAGGTAATACTAACATGGTATTTTAGTTCTTTCTCAATTCCAACTTTTTTTCTCAATTAGCTTCTCTTCTCATAGTCCTAGATTCATCACTTATTCTTTCTTATTTTAGAATTTTCACTTTCAACAAAAATTTTGTTGAGTGAGTTTTTGATTCTTCTCTCAACGATGGTTTACCTTCAAGATCTGATTTCAAACAGATGCATGTGAAATCTTTGGAGTTGTTTCATTTTCAAGTTTCTATCCTTTTATTTGAAAGATACAAAACATCATATGTATAATTGTGTCTTAAAGAGAGTTAAGGAACTTTTTGAAATTTACGTTTCTACAGTTCCAGAAATAAAAATGGCAAGTCATAACTGTTCTGTGGATATTGGCCTTTGTCGTATGAGAAAAAGCAATGTGCCACATCTGACTATCTTCTCACTTTGGTGACGTGGAACTGTGCCATTATGTTCTAGGGTTGACTGTGCACCTTTTTGGTCCAGCAAGGTCAGCTTCTATGAAGTAATTTTATGAGGTGCAGTCATGCATGCCTGGCTGTAGGCCAGTTGGGTTCTTGTGTGTGGGTGTCCAGAAAGTTATTGCCAGCTCCATTTCATATCTCAGAAAATTTAGTAGCATGATCCAGTTTCTGATTTGGCAATCCAAAGCATATTAGAGAGGCAATTATCTTGTCACCCAAGGTTAAGAAAAATAAATAATCTGAAATTAATTGTTTTGTTTACAAACTGTGAGTAAAATTAATCCTCTCTATATCAAGATCAATGCTTCTTTTGTCAAAATATGCACTCAATTAAATCCTTTCTAAAAATTGTTTACAATTTTTTGCCAATTTTGGTATTATAAGATTGTCGAATCTTGATAGTTGTTAAGTTATTTAATATTATTCAAGTATCCTTCTAAAAAAATTAACTGTTCTTTATTATTGTACTTTGACAAATAGTGAAATTAGCTGGTCACAACACTAATGGAATAATGAAAAATCATTTTGGGCTGGAGGTGGTAGTATTTGCACCTCTTGCTACTTGCGAACTGCTGTGAAATTGACTCAACTGTCAAATTGACAATTGGCTTGCAAACCATATGGAATAGAAAGAAGGTACTCATAGATGGACTCTTATCTTTGTTTGTGAGGTTTCATGACATGGGTTATAAGGCACTGTGATCTTATCCACAGGTTTTTTAAGTAGAGGCATAATTTGGTTATTATTTGATAAATTGGCATTTTCTATATAGTAGCAACTGATCTTGACAACTTCCCTATCTGGAAAATGACATGTTCTTGTTCCAAAGCAGAATTGGTTCGTAATGGATGATCTTAACCATATAACAGTAGCTAATTATAAATTTTCTGCACCATAGCATATGCCAGGAAATGACGGTGCTTCATAGACTCCTAGTAGTTATGGACCTTGTGGGTGATTGTGCATTAACTAAAAGCTAGTCTACATCCTGCTTTCCATGTTTTACAAGAATTATATGTTCGTATACTGATGTACATATATGTATTTGTGTATATTTATGTGTATATATATACATTTGTAAAGTTTTAGTGCATATATAAGTGTGGAGAAATATGTCATTTCACATACTATTGTATAATTTTTAAATATTGAAAAATTTTCCACTCAAATGACATTTCTGAATCCAGCATTCTTCATACACAACTCTCTGATGCTCCAACACAGGCTTCTCTTGGAGATTTGATAACCTTGGTTTTTGTCCCTCAATATTACCTCTATCTCATTACATTTTTAGAATCAAGATCATTTGTAAGGAGAAGCAAGTTCACTTGGTAGTTCTTTAAGGACTTTCCAGAATAGATTGTGGTTTATGAGATTTTGAGGTTTTCTTACATGCTATAGCATTATTGTGAAAATCCTCATTTCCAGATTGATTTAACATCCTTTTACATTATGTAGATGCAAGTTTGTTAGTTCTGTGTGATAAGCAATAGAAATAGCTGCAACCATTTTTCTCAAACTGAGATCTGTTCCATACTTTATTTTTATGTTTGCTATTAGTTTCCTTGGCAACTTGTTACTTAGACAACTTGTTCTTTATTGAGTATACTTGTGTGTGTTGTGCATTGTAAGCTCCTGAAGAAGTTTGGTTTACCTGTGTCAATATGTTTGCAGGCATTTGGGTGGGCTTACATAAATAACAAGCACAATACATGGGAGCAGTTATATGTCTACTGGATCTGTCCATTCATTGGAGCAATACTGGCTGCGTGGGTTTTCCGTTTTCTGTTTCCTCCTCCTCCCACAAAGCAGAAGAAAGCCTGAAAGGCATATTAAGTAATTTGAGCTTGGGGATATTAGTACATTTTTGGAAGTCATATTTTCACATTCAATACTCTTGCTATGACTTGTCTTGGTGGCATTTGAATTCTGTTCCTTAAGACTCTGAACTCTGGTAGGTTTAAGTTTCAATAAAGCTTAAGTTGAAAGCAACATGTTCATGTTTTGTCTTGAATAGTTGAAATAGGCTTGTGTTTCTAATAATATGTAGGAGTTTTACCACATGCAAGTTGTGCACTGTCCAGAGAAACTTAGCCCCAGCTGTCCCAGGGAGCCAGAAAAATCAAGGACCCTTTAATTGCTGTTTATGCTATGCGATGTTTGCTATTGGCCTTTTATGCTATTTGTTTATCCTTGAGGCAACAATAAGGTTGGTGACTAACCATGCAAAATAGGAAATATAGATGATTAAGTAGAAATTAGAAGTTTGGCCTCTAACCATACCTTTGAATTTGAGGAGAATAATTACAGCGATCACTTCCCTTAACATTTGACCTAATTATATAGATAGATGTTCAAGTTCTGAGACATGACATGGAATGCGATTCTTTGTTGGAAATTCCTTGCTGGAAGCTTGACTTGACGACGTGTTGTTTTTGTAGTTGCACTACTACTTATTAGGTGGAAGTCAGAAGTGTTACAATAATGAGTTGTGGATGGGTTGTCTTCTTCACCGAACTCACCAACCTTGATTTGCGGACGTTTAATATTTCCTAACATTGTATCGTATATTACTCCAAAAAATCAAAATCTTACCTACTACTGCGACCCAGTTCTACGCTGATGGTGGCATATTTTCCCAATACGAATAAAATATTACATATTATAATAATAATAATAATAGTCGTATCTTACCTACTACTGCAACCCAGTTCTACGCCGTTGGTGGCATATTTTCCCAATACGAACAAAATATTACATATCATAATAATAATAACAGTAGTAGTAGTAGATGTCGTGACTCATATTTAGGTCAAATCGATTTTGATTGAATTTAAATATATTATATACAAGGTGAATCATATAAATATGTAGAATGACTATTAGCAATATTTTTGGTCACGTAAGAGTTGGATGCTAATGTCTAATTAAGCTCAATCTGAACAAGAATTTTTTTCATATATGTATGTATATAAATTTCTCATGTGGTTCGTCCTTTAATAAGAGCGTTAATCATGAAAATGCAAGCTGACTATAATGAATTAATGAATTCAAGTTTGGAGAGGGATGTAATGTAAATTGCAAGAGCAGAAGCGTAGCAGGGAAAATTGGGAAAGCGAGAGTTGTAGCGAGCCGTAACAACAATGGGAGTTGTTGGATGGGGATTGGTAGGGGAGTGGGACAAAGAAGCCCACACCAAACCCACCAACAATTATACGTCATCACCTCTTCAATCTTCTCCTCTCCTCTAGGGCCCTCGGCCTCTGGGGCTGCGGGTCGGCTAAATAGACAACTCGCGTCCTCTCTCTCTCTCTCTCTCTCTCTCTCAAAAGTGTGTGTGTGTGTGTGTGTGTATCTATATATAATAGCATAAATGAGTTGTGGCCTGAGCCTTTTGCATACGTTCCTATATCTCACTTGGCCATTGATTCTTCTTTCTTAAGTTTGGGAAGAGGAAATTCAAATTGTCGGTAGCCCACACATCCACTTTCCCTTTTGCTTCTGCTATTACTACTACTATTTTATTAACTATTCTTCCTCCATTGCTTCCCACTATTTCAACTGAATCTGCTACTTCTTTTACGGCATTTTGTTAGAGCACGCAGCATAGCATAACATAACATAACATAACATAACATGAAGATTATAGACAAGATCCGTGAAGCCACAGCCGCCAACGACTCTCGGGTCGTCTTCTCCTTCGAGTTCTTCCCTCCCAAGACGGAGGATGGCGTCGACAATCTCTTCGACCGAATGGAGCGAATGGTCGCGCACAGCCCCTCTTTCTGCGACATCACCTGGGGTGCAGGCGGATCCACCGCAGATCTCACCCTCGAGATCGCCAACAGAATGCAGAACATGGTCTGTGTCGAGACCATGATGCATCTCACCTGTACCAACATGCCCGTCGAGAAGATCGACCATGCCCTCTCTACCATCAAGTCCAATGGCATTCAGAATGTCCTTGCACTCCGCGGCGATCCTCCTCACGGCCAGGACAAGTTCGTCCAGGCCGAGGGAGGCTTCGCTTGCGCTCTCGACCTCGTAAGTGAACTAAAACCAATCACTCCAGCCCTAGATTTATGCCTCATCTCTTGATATTAACACAAAATTCTCTTTGCCGTGTCTCCGTGTCTGATTGTTTGCAGGTTAAGCACATCCGCGCCAAATATGGGGATTATTTTGGGATAACTGTTGCCGGTTATCCAGGTTTTGTGGCTCTGGCCACCTTGGCTTCTGAATTCGTTATTTAGCTTATTTCTACATTCCTCTGTCGCTCATTTCTAGTTGCCAAAAAATATTTACAGACTGTCATTGTAATATTGAGACCATCAATATGTTGCTTGGTGCTAGCTGACCTCATGGTGGGATTAAGATTTCGGATAAATGATATTTATATCCCTATATCAATGTACATGCATATGATTATATTATTATTAAGTTGAATCATGTTTATGCCAATTAAATTCTGCAAGATACACGGACTCTGTTTATTTATTTACAATCCTGCCTGGATTGATCTTAACAGCAACCCTTTTCTTTCTTGATTTAGAGGGACATCCTGATGTTATTCAGGATGGGGTTGCGCCACCAGAGTCATATCAGAATGACCTTGCTTATCTCAAGAGAAAGGCATGTCCACTTCTCTAGAAATTAGTTTATCTGCTCTTTTATCAACATAAATTTCACTTCTGTTAATTGAGCAAGTTTTCAGGTGAGTATACAAATTCTGTGCTGTTCCCATTGCAGGTTGATGCTGGAGGTGAAGTCATTATTACCCAACTCTTCTACGATACTGACATCTTCCTCAATTTTGTCAATGATTGCCGTCAAATTGGAATAACATGTCCCATCCTACCGGGTATTATGCCAATTAATAATTACAAGGGCTTTCTCCGCATGACTGGTTTCTGCAAAACTAAGGTTTGAGCTACACCATGATACAGTAAGATTACTTCTGTGATTTCTGGATGACTAAGCTGCTTGATACCATATCCGATGCCTTAACTCCTATGCTTGTCCTATGATAAGCAATGTTTTAAAGGTGAAAGCATGATGCAATGATTTTAGTTCCCTAGGGTGGAAAACGTAATAATGCTTAAGTAATCAAATTCTCGCCCAAATACGGAAAATTATGGAAAGCTGGAAGAATATCATGCAGTGTAGTGATAGATTGGCTTGTGTTCATTGCATATTTCAAGAGATGGAAAATCTTATTGCTGGATATGTTCACTGAAACAAATGACAACTCTAGGTTATAACTATGAAGTTTTTTACTGCTAAAATTTGATCTCAGTTTCTAGCAAATTTAAGTTTTAACAAACAAATGCTTGAGGATCGACGCCCTGCCCCTCCACATATCATTGCAAAGGACAAAACTCATGATGATTTCTGAAATAGCTGGTTTGAAACCCAAAGCTACACAATTACGATGATAGAAATGGCTACAAGCTGCTTCACCCTCTTTCTTTCAGCTTCAGTTCTTGGTAGAAAACAGAAAAAGGTGGTGAAGGTTCCTTCCTACCTCATTGGAACTTGGCAAGTAACTTTTTTTTTTTTTTTTTTTTTATAATTATCTATTTATCCATTTTTAATGAGATGACTGTATGTTAAGTGTTTTACGGTGACAAAAACTTGTAAAATAAACTCAAGAAGGTACATCATAGGCTTCTGGGCATAAAAAGTGCTTTTCCAGGCTTTAAAAGTAAGCCATTGACGTGGAAGGCAAAATTTTCTGAGGAAATGTGAAATATATCCTTCTTTAGGCAAGTCCTGGCAGCACCCTCCAGCTGAAAACTGACAAGTCTGATTGCGTAGATGAACCATGTTTATCATAAGATGTTATGTCTTTGCAACTAGATGCTTGGAAGAATTTGAGGCAATTTAAATTCAAGGGATGTCTATTAGATTTGATTGTGCTTATTCTGATTAGGCTCAGTAAGGTCACCTATTATCTATTCCTATCTGATTTATGCAAGATACAAAGCATTTGATATGGTTTTAGTATAAATCCATTCTTCTCTCTAAGTAAGTTATGTTGCTTTTTGTTTCTTTCAGTAAATTTGTGTTTGTTCCTGTACATTTGTTGTCAATAGTGAATATTATGATGTGTAAGGTTTTCTGCTTAAGGTAATTCAATTTAACATCTGTACAACATTTTATGGCATACTGTAGATTCCGCCTGAGATTATGGCTGCCTTAGAACCAATCAAAGACAATGAAGAAGCTGTCAGGGCCTATGGTATTCACCTTGGAACAGAAATGTGCAAGAAGATTATGGCTAGTGGGATCAGAACGTTACATCTTTATACATTAAACATGGAGAAATCTGCATTGGCAATATTGATGGTTGGTTTTCTTATCTCATCATTTTTTGTAGTTTCTGCATTCCAAAATATCTTTGACACAACTTTGTAAATGGAAACATGACATTTAAATGACTTTCAATGGCAGAACCTTGGGCTGATTGAGGAGTCCAAAATTTCAAGATCCTTGCCCTGGAGACGTCCAGCAAATGTCTTCCGTGTAAAAGAAAATGTTCGTCCTATATTCTGGTAAACATCATGTGTAAGTTCTTTTCAGATTCAGGACTTTTATCTTTAATCCTTAGTTGTTAGGTATGCTAATTTATGGAGACCTGAGTCTTGGTGGTTACAATGGTAGGGCTAATCGTCCTAAAAGCTACATCTCACGGACTATAGGCTGGGACCAATACCCACATGGTCGATGGGGAGATTCTCAAAATCCATCATATGGAGCACTCACTGATTATCAGGCATGCAATATTCATCGTCCTCGTATTGCTTTGGCTGTGGCATTCCCTATCCATCATATGGCTTTTCATCTTCTGTGGTTAAATAGACTGTCATGTCCAAATTGAGATCTTCACTACATTTAATTGACATTTGAACTTTCACTTATGTCCCTTTTTTCCCTTTTATTTTTTCCTGCTAGGAGATGTCATATTAATGACTTACCCTCGTAACATCCTTATTCCTTACAGTTCATGCGGCCACGTTCACGTGATAAGAGGCTTCTAGAAGAATGGGCTTTTCCTTTGAAAAATGTTGAAGATATCTATGAGGTATTGACTTGCAGCTTGCTTTTACTTAAAAGCTTGATGGTTATAAATTCCTGTCCTTATGGAGTTTCAAATACACCAGAAATTCATGAAGTTCTGCCTTGGGAAACTGAGATGCAGTCCATGGTCTGAACTAGAGGGGCTTCAGCCAGAGACCAAAATCATTAATGAACAGCTTGGTAGCATTAACCTGAAAGGTTTTCTTACTATCAACAGCCAACCAGCTGTTAATGGAGCGAAGTCCAACTCCCCATCTGTTGGTAATGATAACTCATAATTATTAATTCTCATTTGCAATTTTATTGCAATTGATATAATTGATTCATTCTCGAATAGCAGGCAACAAATGCTCTGGCTGTTTTCTTTTCTTTCTGTTCTTTCTTTTCTTTTCTTTCCTATCTTTACTCTCTCTCTCTCTCTCTCTCTGTTGCACACAAGTACCAGTTGCATCTTAACAATGTCTGCCCATAGAAGGAAAATGACACGTAGAATCCCTCCTTCCATTAAAATAGTCAGCATTTCTCAAAGATGTGTATATTCCCATTATGTATTAAGAAAGAGCTACTTAATTGGAATTTGGTTTGACAGGATGGGGTGGGCCAGGTGGTTATGTGTACCAGAAGGCATACTTAGAATTTTTCTGTTCTCTGGAGAACTTGAATGCTCTGGTTGAAAAGTGCAAAGCCTTCCCATTCCTCACCTACATGGCTGTGAACATAGAAGGAAACTGGATCTCGAATGTGAACAAAACTGATGTGAATGCAGTCACATGGGGAGTATTCCCAGCAAAGGAGATAATTCAACCCACTGTTGTGGACCCTGCGAGCTTTATGGTGTGGAAGGATGAAGCATTTGAATTATGGTCAAGAGGATGGGCTAAACTCTACCCAGAAGCTGACCCCTCCAGAAAATTACTTGAAGAGGTCAGCATTATTCTTGCTAGTGTTTTCATTTTGTGGAGAAAAAATTAAGGGGTGTCTGTAACTACATGTTTTTATTGTGTGGGTTTGCAGGTACAGAGCAGTTATTACTTGGTCAACTTGGTTGATAACGATTACGTCCATGGAGATTTGTTTGCCGTATTTTAAGAGATTTGAAATGGTTCATGAATATTTGCATTTCTCTTAAATGATTTAGTTTTCTTTTTTCTGATTTACTTAAGAAGAGTCATCTATAACTACTTTTCCCCCATTCCTCAAGCTATTATACCTTCCATGTAATAACATCATCCTTTTGGGATTTTGGAATTCTCTAGTAATGATGTAAAATCCGAGTTTCTGTTGTATTTGTACTCCATGGTCTTTGTCCACTTCCTCAATTGGGGTTAATGAATGAAATCATGGATTTTATCAATCTGTAATTGATTGTGAAAATAAAGGGTTGGTTTTGGTTAATGTTGATGGAATTTATAATGAAGAGTGCTTGTCAAATGGAAAGCCATTCAAACAATGGTTACACGAACAAATACAAATTATTGGAGCCTTAACTCATTCCTGTTATTGTGCTCCCTTTGAATGGATTTCATATGTGATGAGGTTGAAAGTCGTTTATAATGAAAAGGGGTGGTGTTTGGGCTAATTTGATCAGAGAAGTCAAATGATTCAACATTAATATTTTTTGAGACTTGAGATCTACAATAAAAGCAAACGTTAAACTAGTCGAGGTGTTTTTGGTGAAGGCATTCTAATGCTCAAGTTGAAGGAAAATAATCGAACAGAATATTAGGAGTTTATAGTATATTTGACATTTCTTAGAGTGTGACTAGCAATAAGGCATTTATAACTTTCTTCTAGTGCGTAATATGTCAAAGGTGCCTCTATCAGATGTAGAGGGCTCTTATCCTTGCTTGGGGGTTATTGGTCATTTTTTATTTGGTACTATTTTAGGTGGCATTATCTTTTGCTTCCCAGGATGAACAGTACTCTGGGTAGGCGCTTCTCTGCCTAAATTGGTGGCAAGGTTGGTGGCAGAGACTATACCGGCTGGCATGTGCCATTAATGCGGAGGTATACTAGTTGTCAGAATATTAAATACAACTAGGATATGAGTTAGTGCCAGAGTGAAAGATGGAGGTCGATATTGGTCGAACAAATGGGGAGGTCGACTAGAGAGATGGTTGAACAGGTCGAGCAGTTTGATGCCTCTAGCTGAATATGATCGAGAATAGTTCGTTCGACCAGATGGTTGTGGTCGAGTAGTCCAACCTAGCAGGGCTTAGAAGTGACGTTGGGCTATGCATGTTAAATGGGCTTAAGCTTGTTGTGCTACCTCATATCATGAGTCCCCCCCTCCCCCACCGTGGTCTTAATCGAGCTTGTTGATGAGCAGGAGTAAAGAGTAAATAACTGAATGATGGTTTTAGCAATTATGACAGTTTTAGGACAGTAATGCACTTTTGACCAAGGTTCTATTCACTTTATCGAGGTTTTTAAATATTTGACCCAAATTTTGAATTCTTGATCAGGGTTTCTGATGGTTTCGTGATTTAATGCATTGGTTACATCACAAAATACGAAGCGCCAAGGGCAACAACGTAATTATAGCTGCCATTTTGGGTTCTTGCACCCAAATGCCCATAAATATGGGGGTGGATACATCTATTTACACTTTTGCTAAAATTATCTCTGGTCAAATTCTTGCCTATCAAGCTCTTTAAATCTTTTGCGCGCTTAGAGTTTTCAGGATATCTGCTGTAAGTTCCTCTACTCGTTTGATCTTTTCTCTCATTTTTTCTCTGTGAAGATGTCTAGTACCTTAGATAACGAAAACACTAGGTTCGAAGGTGTAGCATTCCAAGGGAAAACTGAGATTAAGAGTGCGTCAGAGAGTATGCATAAGAGTGGTTCTGATAGTTTATCGAGCGACAACCTGACCTCAAGTAGCTTGAGCACTAAGAGGGCTGCCTCTGGGGATGTGGCTAGTCCCAACGAAACACCTATGTCTCGTGGTTGGTAATTCATGCTAGACTACTATACTAAAATAGTCTCCAAAATATCCCCAACAGACCTAGTGTGAATTAGAGAGATGTACTATATCCCTACAGAATATGAGCTTTTTGTGCTTAGGGCTCGGGGTAGGATGCATCAACCTCCTAAGGGATCCATAATAGTGTTCGAGGTAATGAGGTGTGGCCTTAGGTTTCCTCTAGCCTAAGTTATAGTTGACCTCTTGATAGGTCTAAAGATCTGCATAACCCAACTACTCCCTAACTGTTTCGTTACCTTTTATAACTTTGCTATGTTGATGTATTGATTTGACCAGCCAGCGTCCTTCGCCAACTTTTCCAACCTGTTTCATTTACCTATGTTTAGGAAGTTGAGCAACACAGAAGAGTTTGGCTTTTACTATTTGAGAGCACTGGTGTCAAAAGTTCCTAGTAGCCCTTTCTTCCTTGTATGACCAATAGTGGAAAAAATATTTCTTTTATGTTTAGGGGCCAGGGGATTTTAACATTCCAAGGGGGTGGTGGAGGGGGCTTATGGAAATGCCGAGAAACTAGACACTTAGTTGGCCCAATACCTTCATCAGGGATCTGGTCAAATTTTGGCATATGAAAGCTTCCGTTTTGATCGAAGAAAGGTGTCTAGTACTGGTTGGCTTATCACTGGTTGAGCTCGACCTACCCACAGGCGATTGACTAGGTACAGATCTTTGTTGACTGTATTAACTTGCGATTTTTGTTCTATCTGCTCGATTTTGATGTATTTTATTCTGTCTTTGTTGGCAGGCCGAGAAGAGACAATGGCTAGAAGTCATCCAGAAGCTCAAGCCAAGGCCTTGAGGAATGAAGAATGCCGTCGAGCGGCTATTGCTCAATGAGAGGCCTTCGCTGTAAAGCTGATCGGTTTGACTAGATCGACCTTTGCTCCTATGGCGCCACAAATTGAACAGATGCCTTAAACCTAATTCACTTGATCAGAAGAGCCTGTGCTGAGCAGCCCCGCAGGTTAGGATAAAAGATAGTTGGTTGAGTAGGGATGCTTGGTTCCCGAGAGGACAACGGGTGATAAGGGAAAGTAGAAGGTAGCAACATGCTACAACATATTTTGAAAATGAAGGGATGGGGTACTTTTCCAACTTTCTCGGCTGCCATTACCTCATTTTGGCACTGACCTCAACATGGAAGTGACTGACTTGACCTTCATTCTTCAAGGGGGAAAGACAGACAGCGATGCTATAAAGTGGATGATCAATGGGCTCTTCTCAACTGACTAGCGCAAACTTATGAACTTGAGTCAGGCAAAGGTTCTCCAGGCTCTGGCCTACTACTATAACATGGTATGTATGAGGTCAACTATTTCTTGTTGAGTTCCTTTTCCATAGTTGTATTGTACACCGACACTTTTATATTTCAAGTGGGCTAAATGGGGTATAACATCTTTTGCTGGTTGGAGTTGGCATTAGCGGATTGGGAGGAGCTGTAAAAGGGGGATGTGGAAACCCTCAAGGTCTAGCTCGAGTCCTCTCAGCTAACTACATAGGTTACCGAGCTCAAGAAGCAGCTGAACTCCAAGGACTAGCAGCTTGTTCAAGCAGTCGATGAGAGGATTCGTATGGACTCAATAATTAAAAAGGCTCATTTGGACCTATAGGTGAGCTACTTCTCTAGTAGGGTGGCAGGTCACACAGAGGCCACCTAGGAGGTGCGGGAGGCCTTCACTCGACATCTCCCCACAATGTGGCGAGAGGCAGTGGAGCAGTTCATCTTGAGCTTGGCTTTTCAGGATGCACGCGTAATTATGTTATTGGATGATGCTCGCAAGGCATTCTATAGGGCTGTGAAGCAATTCGAGTGCTTGGGTTATGTTTTTTGACCTGATGACAAGAGCAAAATAAGCTCTGCGCTCAATGACAATTTGCAACCTTACCCTAAATTGAAAGAGAGTGGGGTTGATCGAGCTAGGGAGAAGGACACCATGACCAATGTGCCTGTTGAGCCTATGTCTAAAGCTTAAAAATAGAAGGCTGAGGTTAATACGAGGTTAGAGGAATTGGCTAATGAATTTGCTTTCGTTAAGGAACTTGCTGTCCAGTTAAGGGAGGAATAGGTTGATGTGGCACAGTACGTGCTACATTCGACTAACTTTATGATTAACATCATAAGGTTTTCTCAACCACCCCAAGCCATTTTGCCTCTTACATGCATGCTACTGGAGCCTGATGTAAACTAGCCAAAGGGTGACCAGGTTGGGTCCAGCCAGAGTTGAACTCGAAGCTTGCTGTTGTTTTTGTCTTTCTTTCTTTTTTGTTTTTTTTTTTTGTGACAGAATTGTAATGAACTTTTCAATGGATGAAAAATATTTTTCACATCTATTTGTCGAATGAATTTGATGTCTGTTGTCGAATGCAACTTTATTGTCACGATAGTATAGGGAATAGTTGATGACCTAATCAGTTATCAAGAAATTATCAAGACTATTATTAAGAAAATCCAATAATGTTGTCGCTGATTTTGCTTAATGTTGATAGACACATGGTTTTGCTAAAGCGTATATAGCAGTTTATTTTTTGCAACTGTGCAGTTTATTCTTATTGTTGTATGGTTGACCTACTGATTGACTATGAGATTGATTATATAGTTTTGGCTAAATAGCTAAGTTTGTAGCCTGTAGATAGTTTATGTCAATTGTGAGGTCGACTCTAAATTGATTGGGTAGTGTGAAGTTGCTTCTTTGTCGACTACTTGGTTAATGCAAGACTGGCAGCATGAGGCTGCTTACTTGTCAACTATGGGGTTGATAAGAATTTTGAGTGACAGCGTGGAGCTGCTTATTCATTGAATGTGGGGTCGACTAGGATGTGGAATAGCAGTGTGGGGTTGCTTATTCATTGACTATAGGGTCGATTAGGTGGCAACATGTGGCTGCTTATTCATCGACTATAAGGTCAACTAAGAACTTGAGTAGATACAGGATATATACAACTGTTACAATGCAAGCTAATGATGACAGTGTTGCTGAAACTTTATTCATATCTTTGAATATGGGGATGATTACAATATAATTTTTAGATGTAAAATTTCCTTAGGTTGATGGTGTTCCATGGGTGAAGGAGTTCATCCCTATTCATATTAGCAAGTTTATAAGCATTATGTTTTGACACTTTGACAACGGTATAAGGTTCTTCCCATTTCGGGTCGAGCTTACGAATGTTCTTGAAGATTTCCACCTTTTTGAGAATAAGATCTTCGACTTTAAAATGGCATGGCTTGACCACTTTGTTATAGTTCTCAGCCATCCTCAACTTGTAGCGTTGCATAGTATTATACACTTCATATTTGCGCTCATTAATAATTTTCAGGTCGAGCTTTCTCTCTAATGTGTTTTTGAGTGAGTGAAAGTGAATGACTCAAGCTGTATATTGATTGAGCTCTGAGAGAATAACTGCCTCAAACTCGTAGACCAAATTGTAAGGGCTGTGACCTGTGGCTGTTTGGGGTGTTGTCCTGTTAACACTCTGGAGAGGTCGTCTACCTAGTTTAGGCTAATATCTTGTATCTTGGTTTTCAAGTGGTCGAGAATTATTCTGTTTGTTACCTCCATCTGGTCGTTCAATTGGGGATTGCCCACTGAAGTGAAGTGCTGGGTGATCCTTAAAGCTTCGCACCAACCTTTGGTGCTCCTACTTTGGAACAGAGTCCCATTATTTGAAATAAGGACCTTAGGTAAACCAAAATGGTAGATGATATTTTTCCAAATGAAATTTTTAATTGTTGCATTTGTTATCATAGGAACAACCTTATCCTCAACCCATTTGGTAAAGTACTCGACCGCTACGATAATCAATTTTTGTTGGCCTATCGACCTCGGTAGCGAACCCAAAATGTTGAACCCCTATTGGTTGAATAGCCAAGAAATTTAGACATTGACCATGGGTGTGGCGGGTTGATGCGACAGGTTTGAATGGACTTGGCATGATATACATTTTTGAGCAAAATTTATTGAGTCCTTCAATAGTGCCAACCAAAAGTATTAGTACTTAATTACTTTTTGTGCAAAGGATCTTCCCCCAGAGTGGTTGCCACACATATCTACATGGATATCTTGTAATACTTCAAGAGCCTGGTTGGGATACAGATACCTCAAGGAGGTCCAGAGATTAACCTCTTATACAATTGATCATGCTTGTCAAGGGCAAATTTTGCAACTTGTCCTTGAAGGCGCTGAGCCTTACTCCTGTCCTCAGGGACGGTGCCTCGACTCAAGTAGAGTTTGATTGGGTCCTGTGAAGAAGGAATTGTCTCCTCAATACTTGCTAGATTCTCTTTGAATGGTCCAATCGATGGCCTATTGACGACCAAAAATTTTATTTTTTTGTCTCTCGTGCCCTTGATCGAGCTTGCAAATTTTAACAGGGCATCTGCTCGCTCATTCTCAAATCGAGACACTTGGCTAAGGGTGAACCTTTTAAATAACTGCTGTAACTTTCTAACCTCCGCTAGGTACCGGCTCATCGTCAAGTCCTTAACTTTAAAATTTCTATCAATATGTTCGGCCACCAACTAAGAGTCCGTAAATCCAACTAGATGTTCGACACCCCAGTCGAGTGCCATTCTCATTCTAGTGAAGAAGGCCACATATTCTGCCTCGTTATTCATGACTACATAGTCTAATTTTATTGAAAAATCATATTACTTTGCTGCTAGGGATTGAAGAGCCACTCTTATTCCCCCTCCAAATGTGATCGATGACCCATCGATGTGTAAAGTCCAAACAAGAGGGGTTTTGCAATTCCTCTCGGGCAAGTTAACCGCTTAGCAATGAAGTCGGCTAAAACTTATGCTTTGATGGCTATTCTCAACTGAAAAGTAATGTTGAATTCTCCTAGCTCAATGGCCCATTTGGTCAGTCTTTCAAATATTTCAGGTTTTAACAACACTTGTTTCAGCATCTGGTTGGTCAGCATTATAATGGCATGGGACTAGAAATATAGATGCAACTTCCAAGCCGTGGTGACCAATGCCAAGGAAAATTTCCCAATCTCTAAGTAATTATGCTCTGATCCTTGGAGTGACTTACTGTAATAATAAACTGGTCGATGGTTGCCATCTCTTGTCAAGACCAAGATTGAGCTAATTGATGCTTTGGAGATCACCAAGTATATCTGAAGTACCTCTCCTAGTTTAAGTTTGGTGAGCATAGGGGATGAGGACAAGTACTGCTTCAACTTGACCAGCACCTGATCACATTATTTATTCTACTGGAAGGCCGACTTCTTGGCATTTTTGAGAATTTTGAAGAAAGGTAAGCTTTTATTTGCTAATCTTACAATGAATTTACCTAAGGCAATAATCCTTTCAACTAGCCTCAGGACTTCTCTGACTGTTCGTAGAGGAGCGACGTTGAGGACGGCCTGAATTTTCTATGGATTGGCCTCAATACCTCACTGACTGACCATGTAACCTAGAAATTTACCCTCGCGGATTTCGAAGGTACACTTGTTCAAATTCAACTTTAGACCAAATGCTCTCAAAATTGCAAAAGTATGATTGAGGTCGAGCAAGTGGTCTTAGGCCTTTTTCGTCTTTACAATCATGTTGTCGATGTAGACTTTCATCAACTTGCCAATTTCATTTTTAAACATAAAGTTGACTGGCCTTTAGTAAGTTGCTCCAACATTTTTCAATCTAAAAGGTATGACCAAGAAGTAATAGACACCATTGGGAACAACAAAAGAAGTTTTATCCCTTTCCTTGGGAGCCATGAAAATTTGATGGTATCCTTGAAACGCATCCATCATACTTAACAACTCACCCATCATGTTCAACAACTCATAACCAGTAGTTGAATCAACTAATACATCTATTCAAGGCAGGGGGTAAGGATTTTTAGGGCATGCTTTATTTAAATCTATAAAATCGTTACACATTCACTATTGTTCCTTATTTTTTGGAACAAGTACAACATTACAAAGCTAAGAAGGATATTGAATTTCTATAATATAACCTACATCTAGGAGTTTCCTAACCTCCTCCTCAATGATCTGAGTTCTCTTGGCATTGAACGTTCTTGTCTTCTATCTGATCGATTTGTATAAGGGGTTGACATTAAGACAATACACGATCATGTTGGGGTTGATTCCTTGGAGTTCGGATGCTTTTCATGTAAAGACATCAATGTTTCTTCTTAGAAAATTGACCATAAGGCATTCTAGGTGGGAGCCCATGTCTGTCCCATTGTGAGTTGTTTTGTCAGGGTTTCCTTGCTCCAACTCGATAGTTTTAAATTTCCTGACAGAGTCTACCCAGGTATTTTTCAACTTTCTCTTCTTATTGGATCGGGTCTCTTTGGGTTTCACTACATAGGCATCCCCCAATGTCTTCAATTGTGGTCGAGTCTTCAGCTCGCTTGGCTCGATCGAGATGTTATAACACCTCCATGCCTCCTTGATTGCACAATAGTTCTCCTGTGCCCGCTGGGGTTAGAAATTTGATTTTCATGTGGTAGGTCAACACAATAGCGTGGAAATCGTTCAAGGCTGGTTGACCAATGATAGCATTGTACACAAATGAGGTATCAACCACCAGATAGTTAACCATCAAAGGTTTTCTTTAGGGCGCTTCCCCAAATGATATTGATAGGCTAATGGATCCTTCTGGAATGATTTCTAACCCCCTAAATCCGATCAAAGGGGTTTGCATAGGCTCGAATTTCAGCTGGCCTATGTTTATTTTTTTGAGGGTGGAAAGGAAAATAATATTGGCTGAGCTACCATTATCGACCAAAAATTTCCGCTCTTCAAAGTTAGCAATCTCAATAGAGACTACCATAGGACAATCAACTTTGTGGTTGACATTCTTTCCCTTAAGATGGGCCAAGTCACCATCAATGAATGAAATGGGCTCTGCGCTCATCAATAAGTGGAATGTTGTTTCGATGGGCGAGGCTTTAGTTGACTCCAGCTTCCTCTGAGTTAGTTTTCTGGCTGACTTTGAGTCTCTCCCAATGGGACTTCCTATGATTATGTCAATCACTCATCAAATGGGTAGGCGATCCTCATGGGCTAGTTTCTTTCCTTTGTCTTCTTTCCTAAGGTTAATCGACCTTTTTTATGGGGAGTCCAATCGATTTTACCCTCTTTGACTTGTGTATCCACAGCTACATATTTTTTGAGATGGCTTTGTCTGATTAGCCTCCCAATCTCATCTTGGAAGTTGAAGTATTTGTTAGTGTCACGTCTCTTCTATTTGTGGAAGTGGCAATACTTCTTCGATTTTCTCATCGCTTGAGTCTCTATCAATTTTTCCAATTTTTGAGGAGATTGTCATTTTGAGTGGCATACAGGACCTCTCTCCTCGGGATGTTCAATGGTGTGTAGTCATGAAAACATTTTATTGGAGATCAACCTCTTTCTCTATATTTTTGGTCATCTCTCTTCTTCTTCTTTTTGTTGATCTCATAGGATCTGAACTTAAGCTTGTTCATATCCTCCTAGGTCTTATACCTCTCCACTAGATTGAGTAGTTTCTCCATTGACCTGGGGCATTCACGTACTAATGCATTAGCACATTCCTTATGTTTGAGCCCCAGGAAGAGCACATCGCTCAGGAACTTAATCCTAGAGTTATATATTTTTAGAACCTCTATGTTAAACCTCATGAAAACGTTATGGTGGGACTCTCCTTTATTCTGCTTTATGATATAAAGGTAGGTATGGGGGAGTTTCACCTTTCTACTACTAGCAAACTGGTGTAAAAACTTGTCACCAAGCTAATCATAGGAATATATTGATGAGGGCTCCAACTTTACAGACAAATCAAGAGTAATGCCTTGGAAAGTGGTCACTAGCATCTTGGCATGGATATACTTATTGTGCCCATGCAGCTGCATCAGATGCTTGAACTGCATTAAATGCTCATTGAGTTTTGTCAAACCTTCGTATCTTAACAGTTTGATAGAAATCTTAACGTCGATAGCAATACATTCTTCAATAATTTCCTAGATGAACGGGGAGCCTCTTTCTAGATAAAACCTCTAGGGGACCTCTGCGTTAGGTGCTCTCTCAGTATTTCTCCTTGAGATCTCATCGAGGCATCTATTTAATTATTGAACATGGTGGGAAACCTCTTCCCACTCCTCCTGAACAGCTAGGGTGGCATTTCAATTAAAATAGGGTCCCACACACTCAGCCCTATTATGCTGTAGGGCTCAAATAGTCTGAGCTGTGAGGTTTGCGAATTCTTCCATTTTTTCATAGTGGTCACGTCTAGAACATTCAACCCTATTGCATTGAAGGGCTCAATTAAGTTAAATGTGATGATCTATGGAGTTAGCGATTTTCTTTCTTAGCTCCGATCACTCCCTCTTTCCTTGGGGGCGTTTGGAACTAGCTTCACGTCTAGTTAGTGGCCGCCCGAACTCTTGGTGACTGCGGTTGTTCCCAAGGGACCTTTCTTTGGATGGAGGCAATTGTGGGGTGGCATTGCCAGCCAAGGCTAGCATGGTTGTGTGCCTGTTTAATATGGTGAAAAGTTGGGCAAAACTTTGAGCAGAGATTTGCTCACTTATTAACTGTATTAATTGGGGCATAGTCAATATCACAACTTGCTCTTGGGGGGCATTAGGGTTTGGAGCGTGTGAACCTTGTTGGGGTGGAGGGGAAAGTGGAGATGCGGACCTCTTGTATTTCTCCCTTTCAGATGCATTACCAGCCAAGGCTAGCATGGTGGTGTGCCTATTTAATATGGCTAAAAGCTGGGCTGAAATTTGAGCAGAGATTTGCTCACTTATTAACTATATCAATTAGGGCATAGTCAATATCACAACTTGCTCCTGTGGGGCCTTAAAGCTTGGAGCATGTGAACCTTGTTGGGGTGGAGGGAGAAGTGGAGATGCGGACCTCTTGTTCTCCTCTCTTTCAGATGCAACTCTACGTGTGTTCACCATTTTTTTCATTACAATATCAAGGTTTCCCACAGACGGTGCCAAAATTATAAGGTTGAAAGTCATTTATAGTGAAAATGGTGGTGTTTGGGCTAATTCAATCAGGGAGGTCGAATGATCCAATAGTGATATTTCTTGAGGTTTGAAATCTACAACAATAGCAAATGTTAAACTAGCTAAGGTGCCCCTAGTGAAGGCACTCCGACACTCAAGTTAGTTTTGATCAAATGAAGGTAATCAAATAGAAAATTAGAAGCTTATAGTTTATTTGGCATTACATGGAGTGTGGCTAGCAATGAGGTATTTATAGCCATCTCCTGGTGAGTAATATGTCAAAGGTTCCACCATGAGGTATAGAGGGTTTTTGTCTTTACTTGGGGGTTATTGATCATTTCTGATCCCAGTACTATTCTAAGTGGCATTATCTCCATTAATGCAAATGCATGCTGCTTGTTAGGACATTAAATGTAGTAAGGATATGAGTCAATGCCAGAGTAAGCATCCTAATCGACAACCATCGAATGGATAAGGAGGTTGACTAAAGGGATAGTTGCACAAATGAAGCCATTTGACACCTCTCATTAAGTGTGGTTGAGGGCCATCCGCTTGACCAGACAATTATGGTCAAGTGATTTCGTCTTAGCTAGCTTTAAGAGCGACATTAGGCCGTGCATGTTAAGTGGGCTTTGAAGCCCTCTCTGAGGTCGAAGACCTGTTGGATTGGGCTTATTTGGCTATTCCATATTGAGTATAATTTTTAATTAACAATTAACTTTATAATTAATTATTAATACTAATTAATATTAATAATTATTTTTAAGTATATTAATTATAAAGTCAACCAATAATAATTATATTGATTAACTTCATTCTTCAAAATTTTCTCTATTTTATAATAATTTTTTAAAAAAATTTTCTTCCCAATTCTTCAATTATAATTTATATATATACATATATGGATTATAAGAATTTTATTGAAAAATATAAATAATATATTATTTAATAATATATATTTAGAGTGGATATTAAATGGATTCGATACGCGCTTACCATATTTGTGTCCATTTGAAATAAGATATCTATTAATTGAACAGATAGAAATAATAATAATAGAGAGAAAGAAGATATATAGGTTATCAAAGAAAGTATTTTGAGAATGAAAATAAAAATATATTGGATGAAATATGTAAAAAAATATATATATTTCAATTTTTAGATAGTAAAAAATGTGAAAATGAGGTTTGAAAATGAAAACAAATGGGCCTTTATATTCACATTACTTTACCAAATATTCAAAATTGGGTATGAGCGTATCTTTTTCACCTCAGCAGCTTTCACATCCAAGGCAAATCTATAATTTCCTCCTTTTATTTTTCTTTTGGTTTTCATGCCTCATCAAGTCATATTTCCTCGATCTTTTTATGAGGTCGCGTTTGATTCTATTTGATGGATCATATTAGCTATTTTGATGGCAGTTAGTGTATTATTTGATATGTTTGATTAATGTGATCAGGCTTATACATATTATGTCTAAGCTCGTGCCAAGCTTGCATCGTGCATGGGATTAGGATGTAATCAAATTTTGGGGTCAAAGAAGAGATTTGTAATCTCTCCTGGCCAATTATCCTTTGAATTTACCAATATATCCTTTAAATTTTACTAGCATATTACCATAAAATCCCTTCAATCAAGTTAGATTCAAATATTGCTAACTTTGGTGCTTATTTATGTTAGTGATGCCTAAGCGAGTCCCTTGCATTCATTGATGCACATGCTTACAAGAAATGCCTATGCTACATTGGTGGTGATGCATATTCCATTTTCCATATCGTGCCTATGCTATCCTTTTGGTGATAAATAATGTATCATGTGATGCCTCAACAATTACGATTTGTATGAATATGCACAAATGTTGCCAATTTTGGCACCTATTTATGCATCCATGATGAATCGGCACATGTTTCAGGAAAAAATCAAAATTTGATGAAAAAATATCTAATCAATTTTTATGGATCTTCTTATGTATCAAACAACTCATTGGATATGGGGTCACAATTGAAAAAAGAAAATAATATAGGGCTTAATCACTAGTGTCAAACACAACACCAAGACTTGAATACATTTAAATAGTGTCAAATGTGATCTACAATATCAAAAATGAAATTACACTAGCTAAGATTATGATAATATCACATAATTTTCAACGGATCAAGATTACTTTAGATTACTAGTTTTGGAAATCAAATGCGGCCTGAGAAGAATCATAGTATGATGAATGATAAAATTTTTGAAAATTTTGGTTCTAAGCAATCTTTAGTCGAAGGTTAGAGATGATCACAAGGATGAAACTGACAATAACAATAGTAGCTCCGAAGATGTAGTTCAGAAATTACCTCATCTAGACCTTCATTACTTAATTCCTCAAAATCGTGCTAGGAGCATTAAGAGCAAATATTCAATTCCTGATGATTTTAGTGTAATGACCCCTTCGACTATACAATGGATGTACGATTAATGATCCACTAGCCCATTCACTGACCTTCCATATAGTGACCCTCAAGATGGGTCTTAGATTCCTAATGTACATAAAATCTTAGAGGGTCTTAATATGTGTCCGACCCAATTATTGCCTAACTCGTTTAGACATTTTCAAGTTTATTGCTATGATGCGCTACTATGGTGTAACTCTCTCCTTTTGAAATTTTTAGGTGATCTATTTGACCTCATCTTCCACACATATTAGTAATGAAGGCTTCTTTTATCTTACTGTCTAAAAAAGTTCTAAATTTCTAGCTCGCACTCCTTTCTCTTTAGGAACTTGGAACTGAAAATTCATTTTCATTAAGGCTCCTCTTACACATCAATTTAATCTTAGATGCCACTGGTGTCGTGATAGCCTAAGCTACAGCCCTATCTACCAAATTTTGATGAGGATTTCGTTTAATGAACACTTTTAGTTAATTGGCATGAAGTGGAAAAACTTCGTGTAGTTAATTATGCATCATCTAACTTGGGAGGCGACCCTCACTTATGTAATTTTTGTTCTAATGCTTTATATTTGTTCTCCTTACTCATGATTGATTACCTTACTAAGCAGTCATGGACTCAACCATCACCAAGATGCTTTGGAAGAAAAGGCAAAAGCTATTGGCTTAAGCTATAATTGTAAAATTCGGCATATTTATATGTTGAAATTTTAATAATTGAATAAGAAAATTGAGTTTAAATTGAGAAATAATTTAAGGACAATTTTTTAGTGGGTAGAATGAGTATATCCATGTTGGAACAAAGGGTGCAAATGCATAAATAAAATAGTTTAAGTTTATTTTTGATGTATCTCGATGGACACACCCTTATAGAATAGTTAGTTCAAAAGCTAGAGTTATGACTTGAGCTCCTAACTTTTTAGTAAAGATTTAAATTTTCATTAAAAGAGTAAGTTACAAGATTTTTTTCTATAATTGTGTTCTTAAAAGAAATAATTATGATTCTATTGAAAAATCATATCTCATCAACAAAATTGCATTACATAACTATAAATAGAAGTGCCTAGAACCAACCTAAACCATTACAAATTTGAAGTATACATACTAGTATTCTGTCTCATTACATAGCACACTTATACACTGTCTATTAAAGAAGAGTTTCAAGTTAGTAAAGTTCACTAATTCCGTTCTATTGGAGTGCTACGTTAGACTAGAGAAGAAGCTATTGTATCTTGGAGGTTAATTGCTAGAAGCCTTTTAACACGGTATAAAGGGCAATATTACCTTAAGAAAACTATTGAAGCAACATGCCTTGGCTAATACTATTTTTGTCTTGCATTCAAGTAAGCTTTTCTATTTATTTTCTATACTCAATAAATAATTTTATATGTTTATATAATTTTATCTGTATATATTTTAATTATATGTTTTCCCAAAGTACAAGCATACACGGTTTTAATTAATTTAATTTTCTAACAATCTTAAGGTAATATAATTATTCCGTTTGCTTGTGGTTAATTAAGTTTTTGATTAGATAAATTGTACGCTATAAATCATATGCTATACTTAAATCTAATGGGTTAAAAAGATTATAGCAAATTCTGTACCAAATTTAGTTAATTGCGTTCCACTTGAATTTACAATATATATTGAATATAAGTTGTAAATTTACTTTGACTTGCAGAAATATAGTTCCACTATATCTTGGAAATCAAGTTTCAAAGTTATCATGGAGGATTACATTTCATATATATATATATATATAATATTTAATAATAGAATATATGCTTGCATTTGGTTACTGTCTATAAAGTGTGTGATGAGGTTGAAAGTTGTATTTAGTAACTAGGGTTGTGTTTAGGCTGATCTAACTAAGGAGGTTGAATGATTCAACATCGATATTTTTTGAGATCTGAGATTTGCAGCGAATAGCAAACTTTAAACTAGCTAAGGTGCCCTTAGCGAAGGTACTCCGACACTTAAGTTAGTTATGGTCGAAATAATATAATCGAATAGAAGAGTAGGAATGTATAGTGTATATGGCATTACCTGGAGTGTGGTTGACAGTGAGGTATTTATAGCCTTCTCTTGATAGATAATATGTCTAAGATGCCCCTATCAAGTGTAGAGGGCTTTTGTCCTTATCTAAGGGTTGTTGGTCATTTCCAATCTAGGTACTATTCCAAATAACAACATCTCTTGGTTTCTAGGGTAAACAGTACTTTGGTGGTGCACCTCTCTGCTAAAGTTGGTAGCAAAGACTATATTGGGGTGGCACGCGCCATTAATGCGGAGGCATGCCGCTTATCAGAGCATTGAATGCGATAAGGATATAAATCAATGCCGGAGTAAGCACTCTAGTCAATAACGATCAAATAGACAAGGTGGTTGACAAGATTGATGGTTGACTAGGTAAAGTAGCTTGAAGCCTCTCGCTGAGTGCGGTCAAGAACAATCTACTCGACCAAATGGTTATGGTTGAGCAATCCAGCCCAACTGAGTCTAGAAACGCTATTGGGCTATACATCTTAAGTGGGCCTAAGAGCCCTCTCTAAGGTCAATAGCTTGTTAGGTTGGGCCTGTTGAGCTATCTCATATCAGTGTGATAGATGGCTAAGTCCCTTAATTAATATTATTATCAATCTTATAAAAGTATCCAGTTTTGCTCTTTACAATTATTCTAAGTGTAGCATGAAAAGGTAGATACAATCTGTTATAATTCGTGTTTGTGGTGTGACAGAATTTCATTTGAGGAATAATTATAGAATATGCTAATTTGCAAATCTAATAAGTTTCTACTTTAATTCAAAAATAAGAGCTTTACTTGCGATAGCTTTATTTCTTATTATTTGTTTTCATATTTGTAAGGGTTCTAGATTAATTTCTTGTGGAAAATTTGGTTTTGTGGATTCTAGAAATTTCATAATGGCATCAAATAGTGGGCAACTAATATTGTGAATGTTGAGTCCAATGTTAATGGCGCTGGTAATGGTGTTCGGACCACTCTAATTGCTTCTACACCTATTATGGTGGGGCAAGTCGAGAAGTCTGGAAAATACAATGGGCACAAGGAAATAAATCCTGATGTTACTGAGGTGGACAGACTACCCAGTGAGGTAGGAGACATGAATTTGTCTGTAATTATTGTATAGGTAAACATAGCTAAAAATCCCAATCAATAGTAGGTGGACATAAGGGCTACTCGATAGTGTGTGCTGAAAGAAGGATGTTTACAACCTATAAGGAGGTTGAGGATGAAAATTTGTGCATGGAAAATTTCTCAAGCTCCAAGGTGCACAAAATTGTCAAAGTAATATTAAAAATGACCTTCAGAAGAGAGTTGACTCTCAACAATGTGCTTCACCTGCTAGAGATTAGAAGAAATCTAGTGTCAAGGCCAATGTTAATAGGAGTGAGTTTAAAATGGTCTTTGAGTCCGACAAATTTGTACTTATTAAAAATGGAATACTTGTCGGTAAAAGTTATTTGTGGGATGGTCTTTTAGGATGAATGTAATGACCATCATACCAAAACATGGACTATGTGCTGATTCTATTAATAAAATAAATTCTTCCTACTTACTTGAGTCGTCTAATTTGTGGTATCATAGATTAGGACATGTTAATTACAAGTAAATCTCTAAATTTGTAAACTTTGGCGTATTACCAAAATTAAATCTTGACTTGAAGTCAAGATGTGAAATTTGCATTGAGACAAAAATGACTAAAATTCCTTTTAAGTCAATTGAAAGAAGCTTTGAACTATTAGATTTAATTCACACTAATATATGTGATTTAAAAATAGTGCAATCTAGAGGTGGAAAAAAATATTTAATAACTTTTATTAATGATTGCACTAGGTATTTCTATATTTATTTACTTTCAAGCAAAGATGAGGCTTTGGAAGTATTTAAACATTACAAAAGTGAGGTTGAGAATCAACTTGGGAGGAAAATAAAAACTCTTTGAAGTGATAGAGGAAGGGAATATGTTTACCAATTTGAAGAGTTTTGTGCAAAATATGAAATAATCCATGAAGTGACAGTTTCATATGCACCTCAATCAAATGACATTGCAAAGCTAAAAAATAGAACACTTAAAAAAATGATGAACACTTTGTTAATAAATGTAGGAGCACCTCAAAACATGTGGGAAGAGGCATTATTAACTGCAAACCATATACTTAATAATTTACCTCATAAGAAACTAGAAAAGACACATTATGAATCTTGTAAAGGTCGTCCAACTTCCTACCAATATCTTCAAGTGTGGAAGTGTCTAACTAAAGTAGGAGTTGCACCTCCTAAATGGGGTCAAGATAGGACCTAAAACAATTGACAGAATCTTTATTAGGTATGCACAACATAGTGCAGCATATAGATTCCTTATACGTAAATCCGATGTAGATGAAATTCATGTTAATACTATTATCAAGTCAAGGAATGCAAGTAGAGCTGTAAATAGATATTCAAAAATTCATTTATCATTCGCATTCATATTCGTTTATACAAAATTTATCCGCATCTATTTAAAGTGGATATTATTCATATTCGATTAGTAGATATTCGATTATAAATGAACACGAATATAGTAAATGCGTATTCGATCCATTTAATATCAACTCCAAATACATATTAATTAAATAATATATTATTTATATTTTTTAATAACAATCTCATAATCCATATATGTATATATAAATTATAATTGAAGAATTGGAAAGAAAAAGAATAACTTTAAAAAATTATTGTAATATAGAGAAAAAAAATTGAGGAATAAAGTTAATTAACCTAATTATTGTTGGTTGGCTTTATAATTAATATACTTAAATGTCATTATTACTATTATTATTATTATTAAGTATTGATAATCAATTATAAAGTCAATTATTGATTAGAAATTATGTTATTTGTTTGATTATTTTCTTTTTAAAGAAATTATATAGTTCCTTCTATTAATTAAAATATGTATTTGTTATAAATTTACAGATTTACATATTTGGATATTTATAAATAAATATTTAAATAATTAGCATTGAATATGAATATAAAAAAATAATTTGAATACAGATAAGTTAAATAAAATATGAATAAATTTGAATAATTATAATCGAATATGGATATATTCGAATTCGATCGATATCCAACGAATACAAATTCGAACAACATTTTTTAATATCCGTCAAATTCGTATTCGTATTCGAATATTCAAAAAGTTAAACGGATACAAATATGAAAATAGCATATCCGATTCATTTAATATTCGTTTACACCCCTAAATGCAAGTTTCTTTGAGGATGTGTTTCCTTGGAAAAAGAAAAAAGAACAAATCTCAATTAAAAGACCTCAAGAAGTTCAAGAATCAGACAGAGAGGAAAGTGAACTTAAACGTAGCAAGAGGGCTAGAATACCTAGGTCATTTGGACTCGATTTCTTGAATTACATGCTGGAAAGTGAGCCACCAACTTTCACTAAGGCTATGACAATGCCAAAAGCTCCATTATGGATAAAGGCAGTAAATAGCAAAATTGAGTCCATCATGCAAAACCACACATAGGAATTGGTGGAATTCCTCTTGGAAATAAACCTTTAGGGTGTAAATAGATTTTTAGAAAAACGATGAAGGCTGATGGTACTACAAATAAGTACAAGCGAGATTAGTAATCAAAGGATATAGACAAAAAGAAGGTTTTGATTACTTTGACACTTACTCACCAGTGACAAGAATAACATCCATTAGGCTATTAATTGCATTTGTAGCTATCAATAACCTTGAGATTTATCAAATGAATGTTAAAGCAGCTTTCCTAAATGGTAACTTAGACAAGGAATTTATATGGAACAACTAGAAGGTCTTGTGGTTCTAAGACAAGAGAAAAAATGTGTAAACTAATAAAGTCATTATATGACTTAAAGCAAGCTCCTAAATAATGGCACGTAAAATTTGATCAAGGCATACTTGCGAATGGCTTTAGGATCAATGAGTATGAAAAATGTATATACATAAAGGGCACTGTTACCAAGTATGTCATTGTATGTCTATGCATGGACAACATGATAATTATGAGATTGATGTAATTAAGGAGACTAAAAAATTGCTAAACAACAATTTTGAGATGAAAGATATGGGAGTAGCAGATGTAATCCTTGGAATAAAAATTATAAAAATATCCGATGGGTTGACATTGATACAATCTCATTATATAGAGAAAGTGTTACAAAAGTTCTTGAGACAAGAACATGGACCTGTGAAGACTCCCATAGATGCAAATCAATGGCTTATCAAAAATAAAGATGAGGTAAAGACTCAACTAGAGTATGCATGTATAATTGGAAGCCTTATGTACATCATGAATTGTACAAGACCTAATACAGCATATGATGTTAGCAAGCTAAGTTGATTTACTAGCAACCTAGGTCAAGAGCATTGGACTGTACTAATTAGAGTTTTAAGGTAGTTGAAATATACTTTATGTTATGGGTTGTATTATACAACATATCCGACTGTAGTAGAAGATTACAATGGTGCTAATTGGATATCAGACTTAAGTGAAACTAAGTAAACAAGTGGATATGTTTTAACTTTAGGAGGAGGGGCTATCTCATGAAAATCCTCCAAACAAACCTACATAGCTAGGTCAACTATGGAATTTGAGTTCATAGCATTGGACAAGGTAGGTGAGGAAGTAGAATGACTATGCCATTTCTTGGAAGATATCCTAAATTAGCCTAAACATGTACTTGCAATTTGCATTCATTGTGATAGTCAACAATTGGTAGGGCACAAAGTAGTATGTACAATGATAAGTCTAAACATATATGTCGTAGACATAATGCCGTCAGACAACTGCTCTCTGATGGAGTTATCTCTATTGATTCTGTGAGATCACAAGAGAACATTGCAGATCTGCTAACTAAAGAATTAAATAGAGAGCAAGTTGAAAAATTATTGAGGGGCATAGGACTTAAGCTTATTAAGTAAATGAGGCACTACAATGGAAATCCTACCTATGTGATTGGAGATCCCAAGAAATAAATTCAAAGGGAAAAACAAGTTGTTATGTCTTAACGTGGATGCACTGTAGGGGTCCAACCTCCATCCTATTCCTATGATAAGTGGATAGTGCCACCAATAAAATGTTAAGGTTAATTTTTGCTTTTAATAGCTCTTATACTTTGAATCTTCAAGTGGAGGTGCAACAAGAACCTTTTAATAAAAAGCCACCTATGTGAGTAGGGACTGGGCTGGTCCTATGAGAATTTGTCTGAATTCTCAAAGGGTACTCATGAATTCCAATAATTGTTCAAGGCTAAGATAAACACAACCGTAAAAACCTAAACTGACTATTGGGTAGAGTTGTGTGAAGTTCTATTGTCTCAGTATACACCAAAAACCGAATAGTTCAAGACATCGCATTCACTTGTTGGTGAGTACATCTGATAGTTCTCACTAGGGAAGGTTAAAAGCTACAAGCTACTTATCTCGATGTAATTTCGCTCAAGCTGGAACCCTTTTGTGTGTGTCTACATTCACATGCATAGTTAGCAAGATAATTTTCTTATTCATGTGGGGAATTGTAAAATCTGGCACATTTATATGTCAAAATTTTAATCATTGAATAAGAAAATTGAGTTTAAATTGAGAAATAATTTAAGGACATTTTTTAGTAGGTAGAATGAGTCTATCTATGTTGGAAAAAAGGGTGCGAGTGCATAAATAAAATAGTTAAAGTTTATTTTTAAGATATCCCAATGGATACACTCTTATCAAAAAGTTAGTTTAAAAGCTAGAGTTATGACTTGAGCTCTTAACTCTTTAGTAGAGATGTAACTTTTTATTAATAAAGTAAGCTACACGATTTTATTCTATAATCATGTCCTTAAAAGAAATAATTATGATTCTATTGAAGAATCATATCTTGTCAACAAAATTGCATTGTACAACCATAAATAGAAGTGCCTAGAACCAACTCAAACCGTTGAAAATTAAAAGCATACATACTAGCATTCTGTCTTACAACATAGCACACTTATACACTGTCCATTAAAGAAAAGTTCGAAGTTAGTAAAGTTCACTGTTTCGTTCTATTAGAGTGCTATCTTTAGATCGAATGAGAGTCATTGTATCTCGGAAAGTTAATTGCCAAGAGCCTTTTTAGCATCGTGCAAGGGGCAATATTACCTTAAGGAGACTATTGGAATAACAAACTTCGACTAGTACTATTTTTATCTTACATTCAAGTAGGCTTTTCTGTTCATTTTCGATACTCAATAAATAATTTTATATGTTTACATAATTTTATAGGTGTATATATTTCAAATTATCTGTTTACACAAAGCACAAGCACACACAAATTTAATTAATTTAATTTTCTAACAATAACTTAATCTTAGGCTTCTAGTTCATCAACTCAACAGCGTGTTTCATACATCACTTTTGGTTGACTCAACCCAAGAGCATGATCCTTCCACCTTAACTGCTTCTCTAAAGCCATTTACTCTCAAGGATGGTAAGAAACATAGTAAGGGTCATGATCACACGAAGAAGAGGCAGCTTCATGACGAAGTTATTCCTGAGAATGGTTTATTCTTGAATGTTGATCCTCCTGTCAAGAAGATGATGGGAATTCCTCTTGAGCTCAAGCTCAAACCTCTTTCTAGAGTGGGTAAAGATGCTTTTGATCAATTGACTTTAAACTAACATTGCTTGAGGGTCTTTGAAGTTAGGCCGTCTTTGTGGGTCGTTCTAACCTCCAAGTCACACTTCAATGTTCTTTCTGGAAAGATTGGAAGCTCAAAGGGATCATGTGATCGCAAGGCTGAAATCAGAGAACCTCTCCTCTGCCAAATCTTTGCTAGGCTCGAAAAAAGAGTTGAAAGAACTTACGACTACTAAATGATAACACACATGGAAATCCACGTCTTATATGCATTAACTTGCATGAGCCTTTGCAGCCGTGACAAACTTACAGCTACCAACTTGATGAGACCCAATCAAGGAAAGGAAGCCACAGATTCATAGGAACAGGGTTCTTATCAAAGGATTGAAATAATCTGATAACATGACATAATTATTCTATACAAATTTATAACCAAAAGGAAAAACATTCACTTTTGTGTCACTGCGGTTCCAAAATTAGTTTCACATGAAAAAGGCAATATTTCTGTATAATCAAAAGTGTGTTAAATCGGTCGGCTGGTATAACATTGAGAAAAGTGCTAAAGCTTCAGTACCATTGTTTAAGTCCAAGGTGTAGTGAATCCAAGAACTTGGCGCCACTTCAATGCCATCCAGCCTTGTGAATCAATTAAGCACTGGTAAAAAAAGGATGTAGATACAGCTAGCCAGCTGCCAATATACGCCTAAATGCCCTCCCATTTCCCAGCTGCAAAATGATTAATATGTTGACTCTCAATTCTAGTATTCCTCTGGCAAGAAAAGCCAGCTGAGGCCCTCCCGGATTGCAAATGCTCTGTGTCCCAAAAACATCACATAGATAATGAGAAAAGTTCCATTTATTATTATCTTTTAATGAAGGATTTTGATTTGCTAACATTGTCTTCAGGAGTGTAAAATGGGAATTTGCTATTACCTGCAAGCTAGATTGATTGATTCTCTGTCTAAGAGGCCAACTGGACAGCATCCCGGATTCCCATCCTCCAAGATGACAGGTAGTTGGCTTATACCATGTCTATTCATCAGACTCAGAGCAGTTAAGAGGCTCATATTTGGTGTCACTGTCCACGACGTGCAACATCTTTTGCCATAAGAGGAACAGAGTTCAGATACCCTAAGCTCCTGTAAAACACACACACACACACACAGTCAAAACATTCAGTGTCATTTCAAGGATTTCCAAACATGATATGTAACATGGGAAAATGACACCAAATTTAAATCCAACCATTCAATGAACATGTTTTAAAAGCCACTAAATTGCACCAATTCAATAACAGCATCAATGTTCTTTCCTTTATTTCCCCAATTTTTCAGGCATCTAAATCTCTCTGTTTTCTTGTTTTGCCTTATCTTCACTTTTCTTGAAGATCTACGTAGAGCTATCAAAGGTATACTAGGATACTACGATAAACATGTAGTTGCTCAAGGAAACCCTGAGCAACTTTATCACCTCATGAAACATCTCTCCCACGCTTATTTTTCTTTCCAGATTGAAGACATCATCAGTCAAATTGAGCAATATGAGGCATTCGTATTGCCTCAAAATAAGTGGGTGGAATAGAGCATGTATCCAAAACCAAAAATTATTGCTTCTTTTCCTGGTTGAAAACAAGGAGGGTTTTTCAATTAATGACTAGTTCTCGATGCAGCATGTGGTTCACTCAGAAATACTAAAGAAGTTATGTTAGCTTTCCTTGTGCCAAGTGGCCTATGGCCTAATGACATAAGTATCCCACATAATGTGGGAGATCAGGAGT
>JACGDI010004041.1:660503-685399 GCA_014898725.1 Jacaranda copaia | reverse complement strand
AAAAAAAAAAAGAATATTTGTATATCATGATAATCTGCACTCAGACATATTTAGATAACCGGCAGTTTAAGAATTGAAAAACCAAGCTACCTGAGGTTTCATGTTTTTCGCTCTTGATGACTCAATAAACAGCTGAATATCATTGAGAGTTAGCTGACCAATGAGCCAATTGTTGTCGTCAACTATTACCCCACAAGACTGCTTCTCTTCCAGCATGAGTGATACTACATCTGTCAGAGAAGTGCTCATCAGCGTCTTGACATATTTTGTTCTCATGGCTTCTGAAACCAAAATTTTATTTGCCAAGTTATCTGCATCATCATCAGAATCATCATTCAGACAGAGTGAACTCTCAAGTTCACAAATGCTACTTCCATTTGGTTCCTTGACATCAGGAGAAGAAGTAGAGTTAACACTTAATTTGTAAGAAAATCTTTCTGGTGAAGTTGCTACAGCATTTCCATCTTTCGATTCTCTGGCATTGTCAGTGGCCCTTTTCCTTGTCTTATCAGATGTAATCCATGAAGAGAGTCCCACAGCTCCCAGAAGTGGAAGAACAATCCGATAATCCTGTGTCAGTTCAAAAAGAAGCAAAACTGCTGTAAGGGGTACCTGGCACACCCCAGCTAGAGTAGCAGCCATGCCAACCTGTGCAAAATCCATGAAGAATAAACAACAATTAGAATATAAATTCAGAAGAAATAAGACACGTACCATAACATTTTACTTTGAAAAGATAAACTTGGTGCAGCATATCCTTTAGAATATAAATTCAGAAGAAACAAGACACGTACCATAGCATTTTACTTTGAAAAGATAAACTTGTTGCAGCGTATCCTCATGCGAAAGGATATGTGTTGATATAGTACAAATACAGGCTTGTCAGTGTACAAGTATCCACTCCAAAAGTAATAGTTAATCATTTGATTTTTCTTTCTGAAAATGGCATTTCTTAGAAACTTATCAAATAGAATCCAGTAATACAGTATATGGTCTATCTGATCAAAATAATCAGTGCAATTATTTTGGTACCCAAGTAACACATGTTCTTGCCAGAACAAGTTTTTGAGGGTCAGTTCAAGAAGGTCCACAGCTATGCGGTATGTTACATCCATACTTTAATTTACCAAATTGTCCTTAGAATATTCTTTTGCCACATCAATGCATTAGGTTTTACAAATGCTCTAATTGATCTGAGAACTTTGTCTTCGATGCCAAATTGGTAGATATTAAAACATGATTCATCCAATTCTTCATCTAGAATGTTATAAAACTACAAATATACCCTTCAAACCTCTAATTTATTATTAAAAATCCATTTAATTTTTCATGATATATAATATTGACTAAATAAATTGTACCATTGTTAAAATGTAAGTATATATTAAATTTCCACTAGCAATATCGACAATCAATCGAATTACGAGACATCTCCCCTGTCCTCAGCAACTCAGAAAATGAGAGAAGCAAATAATGATGTCAATGAACAAGTATATAAAGTAGAAACTTTAAGTACTCAAAAATTTCAAGTCCCACAAAGCCTTTAACACATGAAGCAAACTGTCGGTGATGTTAAAGATAACAAGAGGACAAGTCAAAGATTAGAGATGTAAAGCTACATATGGCTGTTAGATATTAGGCATGAGAAAAATATAAACTACCTTTAACCATCCAAACTACCTAGAATAACCCTCTGTTACTACGTCTTTCAGAGAGTGACAACCATTTTGCAATGTTTCTGGCTAATAGCCTTGAATCTGTTGCATCTTTTTCAATTATTATTATTTCTATTTTTATTTTATTTCTTTTTGGTTTAAGACTATTTCTCACTAAAATATCCAAGAACAAAATGAAATGGAGGGGGCTAATAGCTCACTACTTTTCCTCATTAACAAGAAAAACTACCCATTGAGTTTCCTTCTAGGTAAACATCTTGAGTTTTATCATTCAAGGTCTTACACCTTCATTGTACTGGGACATAACAAAGGTTACAGAAAGTGGCAAGCATCAATATACCTTGAATGATCTTGGTCCATGAGATAGACTGACAGATCAACAATCAAGAAATAGAGAAGAGTCAATAAAGAGTATATAATTGATGGTATATTAGCACTGTCCATAATGTTTTCAGGTAGAAAGAGCCAAGAAGGATGATACCATCCTGATACTCTGAGAAACTTGTAGCATGGAACACCATATAGAGCTTAAGGATTAATAAAAGGTAACAAGATTCCACTCTGCAAAATTTATCAATTGAGGAAAGTTAAATTTACCAGGCCATATGCTTGAGGTGAAGCAACTTCCAAGATTGGAAGATGAAAGATTGGATTGGGTATGGAAATCAAATGACCAACAATTTTCCCATATGCCATTCCTGTAGCGGCACCAATAAATAAAGATGGTGCATAGTAACCTCCCACTAATCCAGAAGCTCTGCACAAGGAAGTTGTCACTATTTTGACAGCCACCAGCTGAAGCAATAGATCAGAAGAAAGGCTGCCCGCAAAAGGGCGAGATTCCAACAAAGTGTCAACATTTTGAAATCCCCAGTAAAGAATCTCAGGATATGCTAAGGCTATAAGTCCAACAGCCAAACCACCAAGGATAGGACATGCTGCTTTCGGTATGCCTGCTCTTTGAACACCATCCACGAAATCCAGCATAAAAGATGTAGACTTAGATAAGCCAACCGAAACCAAGCCACATAGCAAGCCCAATAAAAGATAAAGTGGCAGTTCTGAACTGACAAGAAGAGAGATTGAAGATTAAAATTGAAGGTTTCCTCTTAACATTAATTATCATTAGATGTAGTGAGACTGCAGATGCTGATAGATATCTGACAATAACAGGATGGTGGATCACATCAATAGAATGAGATAGATTAAGACATAAATACACGACAAAAATTTGAATTGCTCCTGTAAATTGGACATACTCACATGATCAACTCTAAAAGGTAAATAGTTTTGACCTCACGATTTAAAAGAGTATCTCATATAATAAGTGCTAAAAGGCAAAGGGCATATCTCCACAGAAAAGCATTTAATGCTTTCAGTGCTGATAATTGTAGAAAGCAGGCTGTTTGCTGTGCAATTGAGAAATCATTGCTACCCAAGTAATGATCCAATATATATATACACATATATTTGATAAATCCCTCTTCAAACTTGTGGTAGTAGTCCAAATATTTGCTGCTTGTTTCAGAAAGACCTGATTTTCCAATTCAATATTTTAGCAACAAATTTAGCAAAATTCATGATTGTTCAGGTTATTTCACAAGTAAATGGAAAGATCAGCCCCTATGACAACCTTCTGCATTCTGAAGCACATGCTTAATACATGAAAGGAGTGTACATGGGAAAAGGTCCTAAACAACAACTACCAAAAAGGTCTAATGGATGATCTCTGTTTAACTTAAAATAAAAGGTAAGGCATATCCTATTCATATTCTGAGTAATTCACCAAGCCTAACTCATCAATGCATGTTCACAGTTCCTAGTTTTGCGATTGACTTTAATGTAGGTACTCTTTGCATGTTTTGCTGCTTGCCTGAGCATATGCATGAACTGATGAAAGATGAGGCTGATTTGCAAATTACAACCTGAGCTTAAAGCCAGTAGGAAACGGCAATAACAATTTGACAAACAGGATCATTCTCTGACATTACAAAAGCCATTAGAGCAATCGGAATGGCCATAGAGCTATAGAGGATACAATTCTTAGAAAAAGTTATTCAGTTTTAACAGAACTCTAGTTCTCTTTTACAACCCAAGTACTGACGAATAACAAGGCTTAGCAACATTTTGAATCTCACATTCCAAACTACAGGATAAGCGAGGAGTTAGGGTGTCTCTTAATTCATTGAAAACTGATTTGGTGATGCCAGTTAAATCATACATCGAAACCAATGAATTCATGATATCTGTTATTGTTAAAGATGCTGGAATTTGTTTAATTAACCTTTCCCAAAGAAGAAGAGGGAAGCAGTAAATTTTGCCATATATTTCAGCACTGCATTAAGCTGTAAGTTGTACATCAACAGTGTTAAAGCACTATTTTAGTGTTTATGCAATCACGCTTCAGGGTTCAATAAGAATGACCACAGCTAAAAGAACTAGAGGAAGTTAAACAATTACCAGTTGAAGAACGAAAATCATAGACAGGAACAGCAAAAGCTGGTTCAGAGCCCAAACCAATTTCTGATATGACAGAAGCTATTACAGCACTCAGAATGACCATTGAAGTTGTATTTGTCAAGGATAAGGATGACTCTGCAGGTGAAGGCCACAGAACTGACTCCACGGCAAAAAAACAACCAGCAACAGCTGCATTGAATCCTGTCAGCAGGGAAACAGAAGTATTTCACCAAAAGCCATAATATTTTAGATATAGAGCATCTTCAATGGTTAGAGAGCCCAATAATTAATAAAGAGTGACTATCCCAAGTTCTTGAGTTAACAGACTGTGAGAACCAGTATGAGTATGGTTGATAGTGACAAAAGCCAAGATTTTTATCCAAGATATCATAAGTAGGAGAAGAAACATGATAATTGAACTGAGATATAAGATCACTACATAAATCATCTTAATTTGCGTGTATATTAGCCTTGCATTCGTAAGACAAAAATGCCGAACACTGGACTACAATTGTAGAAACCCAAAAAGCTCTGCCATTGGCAAATGAGTAACACCTTCATAAACTTTTGAATTCTTTCTGGAGTACTATGCATATAATTTACCTGATAGAGAAAGAGGTGTATCAATTAGAAATATCTAAAAAGTTTTTTCAACAAACTATTCCAAGTTAAAGGAAAGACTAATCATTTTAGCATGGTTCTATTAAATATTTTCATTACAACTTAAGATAGTCCATCACAAACATATTATTCCAATTTAAAGAAAAATTTCCTTCCAGCATAGCTTGCTAAACTCCTCTTATTAAAAAGTGTATGCATATTTTTCCCATAAGTCATCTTAGTTGACCAAATTTGTCTTGCAGACTTCTATAATTTGCTGGTCAATTTGGAAGTTTACCAAGAAGAATTTTAAGTGCAGAAACTCGAAAAACCTTCACAAACACTAAAATGCAAAAGATAAACAGTTGTTGCAATAATAGCAACAAGGGGAGATTGTGCTCATAACAAACAACTATATGAAATATGACAAACCAGAAGAAATTCCAGCAGCTGACCCTGAAGCCCTGAGTGACAGCTTCCGTTGAGCTCCTTTATCAAAAAAAGTACCTACTCCTTTGGCCATCGAGACACCAATCTCAACACTTGGGCCTTCTGGTCCTAACGAGTTCCCTGTTCCTAAGGTGATGCAAGCAGCCACAGTTTTCACAATTGGTTTTAGTGCGGATTTGATGTTGAACATGACTGTTCCATCCATTGAATCCTCTATAGAAGTTTGAATCATGTTCAGAAAACTAACTAGGAGACCTCCAAAAGCAGGAACTAAGATTACACGTCCCCATTTTGCTTGAATGGGTTCCTCTCTTAACCATAAGGCACCTCGATCTGGTATTTCACCCCAGCACAAGTCACGTATTTCGTGTACCTACAAAGTAAGTTTGCAATTAGCAGGGTCCAAATGCTATTAACAAACTTGATTAAACCCATAGAATAAGAGCAATAACACACCCAAGACTGAAATCGAGTACAATAACATAAAAAACGTACAAGATGACTTTTCAGTTTCTTCATCTTTGAAATACTCCAAGTGAATCACTTGGAAATGGGACTGCTAGAGAGAAAATTTTGAAAGGAGTTAACAAACTGACTTTAGAACAAATATAAGTGTGAAGTGTGCATCAGCAAACCAGCTTCAGGAGTGATAGAATTATGCTAGAATCTATCTCATGACAACAACTCAAAACACTGTAATTATCATGTTGTAGAACCACTGCACCAACTCTTTCAGAGAGGGCAGATTCTGATCAGAATACTTAGTTTGCATCTGGTTGTGTCCATTATCATCTCCTATTATATGACACCTAAGGTAAAGTAGTTTTACAGCCTGCAAGGTGTTTCCTTTTATAACTTTTAAAACGCTAATTTTGAAGAATAAATCATCAAAACTCGAGAAAATCATTACTCTTTGCCATGCTAAAATGCGCTCATGATTTAGTTTCCAGGTTTTATTTCATTATACATATGCATGTGCAGAGGGCTATAATTGTTCATTTTGTTCACGGATAACAAGTATACATAGATAATACTTTTCCAAACAAAGTCAGACCAACAAGTTATTCAAAGCTGTCCGAATCCCATCTCATTAGCATTCAATGCACAGTAAATAGTAGAACATATTGAATCAAAGAAAAAAATTGAAAAATATGATGTCGTTACCGTGTAATTGAAGAGTACGACAGCAAGGCCGGTGAAGAGGCCTACGAAGCAAGCAGATAAAATGGCAGAGCTGCCTAATTGTAATAATTGTGGCGATTGATCATCATCATCATCATCCGAGCCAGGTTTGAAGATAACTGGTTCTTGCAGAGGAAGAGATGGAGGAGGGTCTAGAGGTGCTGTCGAAGAAGAAATTATCACGGGTTGATGTTGATCACCATTTTCATTACTATTATAAGAACGATATGAGCGAAGCCCAACACATTTCCGACGGCGGGACGACGATGAGGCCCTGAATAAGGCCGCGCCGGAATAGGAATGATAGAGTAGAAAAGAATTTACATGGTCCGAAGGACGGCGGCACTCCAAAGCAGAAGCATGAATGGTCATGGTTTTGGTAGATGAAGAGGAGGAGTTGCCAAGAAGAGTTGGGAATGGTAATGCACATAATTCATGATGATGATTATGAAGATTATTAATGTTGGCGGTGGCAGCAGAAGTCGTGGTAGTAAATGTGGTGGATATAGTAAGCCCAAAATGCATTGGCGAATGAATTTTATTAAGTTCCCTTATTCTAACATATCAATACCAGCAGGAGGCGGCGGCGGCTGTGGTGGCGTTGGATATATATGTTAGGACTCAGGACTTGGGAGGAGCGGTGTAAGTGGAGAATATGGCGGAACGACAACACAACAAACGTTTTCTCCTTATCCACACGGCACGGACGGTACTCTCAAATATGCTGTGTGGTCCATCTTCGACTCATTTTTTTTTTTTTAATTTTTATTTTTGTGGTGATGGTGGCGGCGGCATGTTGGGCACTGGCCAGCGTCCACATGGCAATTTTGGGAAATGGGGGCTGTAGTTGCATGAGAGTGGCGGATATCCGTTAGCAAATTTGATTTATTTAATGACTTAAATAATTCTGTCGACATTAAGAGATCAATAGCACAGAAATTCCAAAGTTTAATTTCAAAAACTGCCTCGCTACTATGTGACTATGTCTATGGCCTTGATCAGGTTGAATGCTGTATTTATTGGACTAGTTTAGTATTTGAGCTAATTTGTCGTGGCTGGTCGAGTGGCCCAATTGAGAATTAGTTTTAGGTTGAGATCTGTAATAATGAGCAAATGTCAGATTAATCGAGATGCTCTCGACTAAGGCATTTCAACGCTCAAATCAGTATTGGTTGAGTTGAAAAATCGAGCAGCAGAGTGAGGGCGTATAGTGAAGAATAACAAACCTTAAGAGTGGTTGGCAATAGGATATGTATAGTTTTCTCCAAGTGGATGATATATTCAAAATGGCCCTATCATGTGTAGAGGGTTCTTGTCGTTGTATAAGGAGCTTTAGGTCATTTCTATCTCTGTACTATTCCAAGTGACATCACTTCCTGCTCTCAAGGATAGAACAGTATATTGGTGGCGTGCCTCCTTATAAGCAGGACGACAGAGGTGGTATTGGGGCGGCATGTGCCATTAATGTAGAAGTATGCTGCCTATGAGGACATTTAATGTAGTAGAGATACGATTCAGTGCTGGAACGACCTCGTTGGTCTACAACACAGTTGATCATGGAACAGGTTTCAAGCTATGAGCAGCCTCAAAGGGGACAATGCTCGAGCTATCTTGTTGAAGAAGGTCGAGCAGCACGTTTGATTCACTGCTAGTCGAAGGGTACCGATCGTGCTTATTGCATAAGCGATAAAGCAAACGGATGGTTGATCACAATCGACGGCCCAACTAGGTCCTTGAGACAAGATAGGCCCTAGGAGTGTGCTCTTGGGCCCACAATTTTTGGGCTTTGCCTGTTGAGCCATCTCGTATCATAAGTCCCCCTTACTTGTAGTCCTAATTGAGCTTATCGAGAAGAAGAAGTAGGGAGTAGTTACATTGCTGATTGGCGATTTTGGATAGTCAACCAGGGTTTTGAAAACTCAACTAGGGTTTTAAATACTCAACCCTAGTTTTAGTGCATTTAATGCATCTGTCACGTTGAGCCATACGAAGCGCCAAATAATAGCTATGCAATTATTACTGCTAGTTGAGTTCTCGCACTTGAGTGCCTATAAATAGGTGTGGTGAAAATGCTCATTTTACACTTTTACTGCAGGTTTAGTCGAGCTTCAAATTCAAAGAGTTCTCTTTCTTCTATTATGTTCTTAGAGTTTCATTGAGATCCTGTAAGTTTTATCTTCCAGCTTCAGTTTTTCTTAGCTATTCATTAAACATGTCAGATACTTCTGATAGTGAGACCACTAGGTCCCAGGGGGCACCATTCCATGGGAAGTGTGATGGTGAGAGTATGTCTAGTAGCTTGTTGAGCGATAGCTTGACTTCCAATAGCTCAAGCGATGAGTGGGCCGCTTCTAAGGGTGAGGCTTGCCCAAGTGAGATGCCGGCATCGCGTGGTCAACTTTTCACACTAGATCATTATAGTGAAATTATTTGAAAGATTACCCCCATTGACCTAGTACGCATTAGGGAGCTTTACCATATCTCTACTGAGTATGAACTCTTAGTTCTTAGTCTTCAGGATAGGATGCATCGACCTCCCAAGGGGTGTATCACTATTTTTGAGGAAAGGTTTAGATGCAGTCTTAGGTTCCTACTTACGCCAGCTGTAGTTGACTTGTCAGAAGGTCTGCATAACACAACTCTAACCCAATTATTTCTCAATCATATACAGCTTTGTCGTGCTAATGCATCTATTCGACCAGCCAGTATCTTTTACCAATTTCTCCAATCTCTTCTACCTTTCAATGTCTTGAAAGTTGGGTAAATCGAGGAATGCGGGTTCTATTACCTCACGATGCAATCACATCAAAAAGTCTTAGTGACCCCATCTTTCTCCTACAACCAGGAGTAGAAAAGATATTTTTATATGTTTGAGGGCTCAGGGGGTTTAATATTTTGAGAGGTGGGGAAGGGAGCATGTTGAGATGTCGAGCAACCTGACACCCAGCTGGCCAAATACCTTTATTCAAGATCTGGTCAAGTTCAGCTAAATGGAGACCTCAGTGTTAATCGACGAAAGGTGTTTGGTACTGGTTGGCTTGTCACTGGCTAAGCGGAACTTGCCAGTGGGTGATCAATTAGGTAATTTTTGTCGATTGTTACAATTTTCTATTTCATGCATCTTTCTCAAGTTTAATTACTTATTTTTGCATTATCTTTTGTGTTAGCAAATCAAGAAGAAATCATGAACCGCGTGAGTTAAGTGGCGATAGCCTAGGCCCAAAGGAACAAGGAACACCGCCAAGCGATAGCCACTCGATGAGAGAGCACCTCGACTGTGGTCCTAACACTCCCGATGGTCAAATCAACCCTGAGAACGTTGCCTACTTGACCAGCGGCAACAATTGGAAGTAGCCCTACTAATTGGGGTAAAAGACAATTAGTCGAGTAGAGAGGTCTAACTCCTAAGAAAGTAGCAAGCAACAAAGGCAAGGGAAAGTCTACAGTAGTTGGTCAGCCTTCAGGCTATGATCTATTTAGTAAGTGCAGCAATGGTGTATTTTTTCAATTGTCCAGGTTGTTTTCGCCCTAATTTGGGATGAAACCCTCTATGGCCATCCATAACTCTCACTCTATGATGTCATCAGGGTCAATCGGGACCTCCATGCTCAAAATGATGGTAGCCAGGCTCTTTGCATCCAACCAAAAGAAGTTTATAGACCTAAGCCAGACTAGTGCGCTCAAGACTTTAGCATACCATAGCAACATGGTAAGTGTATCATCGATTAGAGTTTCCCATCGAATGCTATCTGTAAGTCGATCACACGTTATTGATGAGAAATTTTTCCTTTTTGGTGAGCCAGTTGGGCTACCACTTTTACCGCAAGTCAGAGTTGGCTCCAGCTAATTAGAAACAGCTGCAACAGGGAGGGGACATGGAAACAACAAAGGTGAAACTCGAGTCATCCTAAGCTAAGGTCGACCAGTTGATGAAGGAGGCTATGGACCTTTGTGAGTAACTAATGAGAAAAGATCAACAATTGGTCCTAGCTATCCAAGAAAAGAGCAAGATGGACAAGCTACTACTCCAGGCTCAACTAGACATTCAACAAAGCTATGATTCTGGTTGAATGGCAGGGCACAATGCTACGATATAAGAGGCCCAAGCGAAATTCTATAGAAAGCTCCTACTGATGCAAAAAGAGACTGTGCAGTGATTCATGCTATGCTCTACCTTTCAGGATACGAGCATAGTCTTTTTGCTAGATGATGTAAGGATTACATTTGAGAAGGCCATAAAATAGCTTAAGTATTTGGGCTATGCATTCGATCAGAGGACAAAGGCTACATCAGCCCTATCCTAGATGAGCAACTGTAGCCATATCTTGAACCCAAAGAGGTAGTTGTTGAGGGGGGCACTATAGGGGATATTCTGATCAAGAGTATAATTGTTGCATAAAAAAGGCAGATAGAGGTGGAGAGAAGGCTAACTACCATGGCGAAGGAGTTTGATTTTGTGAATAACTTTACCTTCAAGATTTGTGATAAGATGGTCGATGTAGGTAAATATTTGCTATGCCCTAGTGACCTTCTGGTCGATGAGGTGGGCCTTTCTCGACCAGTGTCAACTACTCTGTCTCCTATCGCAACGAGGCCTGAGTAAGAGGATGATAGCCCCACAGTGGTTCCAATTCTATTGAGCGACAAGCTCGACCAAGCTATTGAAAAAAGCGCTTGTGTCGTTTGAGATGAGGGTGTGGGGTTGAGCAATCATTGATGTTTCCACTGCCGCTAGGATTATGGTCGCCTAATATTAACTATTTTGCACCTTTGTAATCTTGTCTCTCTTTTTTTATTTTTTGTAATGAAGTTTGTAATCAAAGATTCTATTTAATGAAATAGAACTATTTTTTCATTGACATATAGTTGGCCACTTTTGTCCTTTACTTTATTGTAACCTCTATAGTTTTGTCAAATGTGGATGGTTGATAACTAAATTAATTTACATAAATCCCATAACAATGACTACATAAATGCACACAATGTTGGGGTCGATCAAGGTTATTACCTTTGTAAAGAAATGCATGCTTTCATTGAAATAAATTTGTGTGTTTAGTATTTTATTACCAATTTGTCTTCAACTTTAAGGTCGATTCGTATGATTGTTGTTTAGATAACTTATTTGACATAATGATGAGTCAAATTATCCTAGCATTTTCACTATTTTTTGCTCAAATATGTGGTCGAGAGGTGATTGATCGTATTTGGTAAAATGTGTTAAATAATTTTACTTAATGTTGTCAATTATGGAGTCGACTATGGGAGAGGCCATTAATCATTGGTGCAAAGTCGTTGCTTGGGTCGACTACAAGGTTGATCATTATCATTCTTTGTAAAACTTTGATTTCTTGATTTGGCAACTTGAAGCTACGTCTTTGGTCATCTATGGGGTTGACTATAGACTTTAGACAGAAAAGCTTTAATTTGGTTACTAGAAGCTGCTTCGTCGATCAAATGCAAGGTTGACCATGAATCTTAGGCTGAAAAGCCTTGATTCGGTATCTTGAAGTAGCTTTTTGGGTCGACTGTGGAGCCAATTGTAAACATTGGGCTGAGAAGCCTTCATTTGGTAGCTTGAAACTATTTATGGGGTTGATTAAGGGGTCGATCGTGAACTTTTGAGTTATAGGAAGGAGGTGGGGGTGGTTGCTACTATAGCATTACAAGTAAATGATAGTAGAATTGCTAAAAACCTTATTTATATCAAACAATATAATAACTATTACAAAGCTTTCATACATAGAATCTCTTCAAGTTAATAGAGTTCCATGGATGGGGAAGTTCGTTGCTGTCGACATTTACTAGTCGATAAGCATTATGCTTTGACACCTTAATGATAGTATAAGGTCCCTCCCATTTTTGGGTTGAGTTTGCTGATGTTCATAGATATTTTCACTTTTTTGAGAACTGGGTCCTCAACCTTGAAATGGCGCGATTAGACCCCTTTATTGTAATTTTCTACCATATTTGATCCATAGTGCATGGTGTTATAGGCTTCTTATCGCCGCTCATCAATAGTCTCAAGGTTGAGTTTCCTTTTAGACGTGTTCCTGATCGAATTAGAGTGGATTACTCGAGTTATGTGCTGTATAAGTTCAAAGAGGATGACTGATTCGAGATCAAAAACCCAGTTATAAGGGCTGTGACCCGTGGTTGTATCGAGGGTGGTCTTGTATGCCCATAATAACCTAGGGAGGTCATATGCCCATCTCAATCCAGTCCCCTCTATTTAGGCTTTCAGGTGGTCGAGAATAGTTTTGTTCATCATCTCTGTCTGGCCGTTAGACTAAGAGTTCCCAACTAAGGTAAAGTGTTGGGTGATCCCCCAAGGCTTCGCACTAATTTCATGTGCTCTTGCTTTGGAATTGTGTTCCATTGTTTGAAATGAGGTCTTAGGGAGACCAAAATAGCAAATGATGTTTTTCTAAATAAAGGTTTTGATGGCGGCATCAGTTATTTTCGAGATGGCCTTGGCCTTAACTATTTGGTGAAATATTCGACCACCACAATAATGAATTTTCTCTAATCCATTATCCTCGACAGAGACCCCACAATGTTTATCCCCTATTGGTTGAATAGCCAAGAAACTTGAACATTAACCATGGATACGGCAAGCTGATGCTAGATGTTCAAGTGAACTTGGCAAGACAGACACTTTCAAGCAAAATCAACAGCATATTTCAATAGCATGGGCCAAAAGTATTCATATCTAATAACCTTATGCGCGAGGGATCTTTTTCCTAAATGGTTCCTACAAATACGTGCGTGGATATCCTGTAGGACCTCATGAGCCTAGTTGGGATCTAGGCATCTCAAGGGTGGTCTAGAGATTGATCTTTTATAAAACTGACCATGCTTGTCGAGAGAAAACTCGGCAGCTTGCCCATGAAGCCTACATGCCTCATTTTTATCTTTGAGAACTATGCCTTGACTTAGGTAAAGCTTTATTGGATCCTGCCAAGAAAGGATTGTCTCCTCATTGCTCCCCATAAAACTCTATTTTAGGATGCCTATTGATGGTTTGTTGGTAACTAGAAAGGTTATCGTTCTATCTTTTGTTTCTCTAGTTAAGCTGGAAAATTTAGATAAGGCATCTGCTCGCTCGTTCTTCGATCAAGGTACCTGACTACTGGTGAACTTTTTGAACGATTGCTGTAGTCTTTTGACCTCTGCCAAGTACTAGCTCATAGTTGAGTCCTTAGCTTCAAAATATTTTCTCATTCTTGGGGATGAGTGCAGCATTACAGAGCCAAGATGGGCACTGAATTTCTACAATATAGCATGCATCTAAGAGTTTGTTGACTTCCTCCTTGATGATCTAGTATCTCTCAGCATTAAAAGTTCTTATCTTTTGCTTGACAAGTTTGTATGAGAGGTCCATATTGAGGTGGTAGACAAAGACACTAGGATCAATCCCTTAGAGGTTGGATGCTTTCCAAGTAAAGATATTAATGTTTCTTCACAGGAAATCGACCATGAGACATTCCATATGGTGGCATATGTCAATTCTAGCATTGTCGGGGTTCAGAGGCTTCAGCCCGACTATTTTGAACTCTCTGATGGGTTCCACTCTCGTGTCTTCCAATTTTCTCTTCTTGCTAGCTTATCCTTTCTCAAGTTCCGCTATAGGGGTATCCCTCGAGGTCTTAAGTTGTGGTTAGGTCTTCTGCTCACTAAACTTGACCAAAATGGTAAAACAATGCCATGTCTTTTTAATATTGCATAGCAACTCGTTTGTACCTACTAGGGTTGGAAATTTGATTTTCAATGGTAAGTTGAGATAATAGCCCAAAAGTTGTTCAGAGCTAGACGCCTAATTATAACATTATAAGTAAATAGAGCATCGATGACTAGGTAATTGATCATGAGGGTTCTCCTATGGGGGGCTTTCTCAAATGATGTGGACAAGTTGATGGAGCCTTCCTGTATGATCTCTGACCCCTCGAATTCGACTAAGGGTGCGTGCATGGGCTCAAACTTTAATAGGCCCAAATTTATCCTTTTCAGGGTCAAAAAGAAAATAATGTTGGCAAAGCTACCATTGTTGACCAAAACCTTTCTCACTTCAAAGTTAGCGATCTCGATGGAGATCACCATAGGACAGTCAGCTTTATGGTCGATGCTCTTGCTCTCAAGGTGGGCGAGGTTGATGTTGATAAAAGAGATGGGCTCTACGTTAGTCGATAAATGGAACATTATTTTAATTGGAGGGGCCTTGGTCGATTCTAGCCTCCTCTATGTCTACCTTCTTGCTGATTTTGAGTCCCCCCAGTGAGACCTCCCACTATCATATCAATCACTTGTCGAATGGGCAGGTAGTTATCCTAAGCGGGTTTCTTTCCTTTGTACTCTCTTCTTAAGCTAATCGACCTTTCTCTACAAGGAGTCTCATTGATTTTGCCCCCTTCTATCTAAGCTCCTCTAGCCACATACTTCTTGAGATGGCCCTATCTAATCAGCCTCTTGATTTCATCATGCAAATTACAATAATCTTTTGTGTTGTGGCCCCATTACTTATGGAAATGACAATATTTTTTCAAATTTTTCATAGCTTTTGTTTTAGTTAGTTTCCTCAGTTTTTTAAGGAGGTTGTCATGTTAGATTGCAAACAACACCTCCTTCCTCGAGAGGTTGAGTAGTGTGTAGTCATGAAATGTTTGATGGGAGATCAACGACCCTCCCTCTACTATCAATCGTTTTTCTCCTTATTTCCTTTCTTCTAGACCTCAAGATTATTAAGTTTTAGTTTGCTCATCTCTTCCTAGGTCATATATCTCTCCGCCAAGTTAAGTAGTTCCTCTATCGAGTAAAGGCATTCTCGCACTAAAGTATTAGCATACTCCTTATGCTTGAGTCCTAAGAAAAAAACATCAATCAAAAATTTAATCCTTGTGTTATCAATTTTCAACATCTCTATGTTGAAACTAGTGAAGAAATCATGGAGGGACTCTCCTTCATTCTACTTCATAGTATAGAGATGGGTGTAGGGGAGCTTTACCTCTCGTCAATTAGTGAACTGGTGAAGGAACTTATCATATAGCTGGTCATAGGAATATATTAACGCTAGTTCACATTTGACAAACTAGTTGAGCGCAATACCTTAAATGTGGTCACTAATAGCGTCGAGTGTATATACTCGTTATAACCATGCAGTTGCCTCATGTGTTCAAACTGCATCAAGTGCACATTCGGGTTGGTTGAACCATCATATTACAGAAGTCTAGTTGGGACTTTAGCATCAATGGCAATGCATTCGTTAATTATGTCCTGGATGAATGGTAACCTTCTTTCCTAGTAAAATCTTAAGAGACCATCAAGGTTAGGGATCCTTTCGGTATTTCTCCTCGATATCTCATCAAGGCATTTGTTCAATTGTTAAACTTGGTGAGATACTTCTTCCCACTGTTCTCGATCTGCCTAAGTCATATTTCTATCAAATTGGGGCCGAGTGGCATGATCTGCTGACTTATCGATCTCCTCCTGTTGGTTCAATCTTAAATGTTTGACCCTATGCACTATTGGGCTTGAATAGGCCAAACATAGTGGTTAATAGAATTAACAATTTCTTCATGCAAATTTGGTTGACCCCTTTCTCCATTAAGACTCCTGAGGCTAACCTCTCATCTAATCGGTGGCTACCTAGATTTTGGTTGACCATGGTTGTCTCTTAGGGATCTTTTCTTAGGTAATGGTGGTTGTGGAGTCGCACTAGCTGTTAAGGTAGGTAATACTATATGCTGATTCAGAGCGGCAGAAAGCTGAGCAGAAATCTGAGCAAAGGTTTATTCACTAATTAGTTACATTAGTTGAATCATAGTTAAGATAATAACTTGCTCCGATAGAGTGCTAGGTCCCAGAGCATTCAATTTTTGGTAAGGCTGAGGGGAAGGAAGAGATGCTGTCTTTCTATTTTCCTTATTTTCTAAAGCAGCTCATCTGGTGTTCACCATCTTTTGATTGTAGTCTCACTTTCCCATAGATGGTGCCAAAATGATGAGGTCGAAAGTTGTGTTTACTAGACTAGATTAGTATTTAGGCTAATTTGACCTAGCTAGTCGAGTGGTCCAACTGAGAATTAGCTTTGGGCTGAGATCTACAATCATAAGCAAATGTTAGATTAGTCGAGGTACCCTCATGTCAAGGGTTACTCCTCACCTTCGAGCCCCATGGTCGTCCATAGGGTATCTGGGCTGCCCTAGCAACCTCTCAATCAACCTACATCAATAGACTTGCACTCCAAGGAGTTCATTTATTATGTCCTAAGTGTAGGCCCTTTTCTTTTATTTTTTCTCTTGTAAATATGTAGGCAGGATACTGCTGTTTTTATTATTATTTTCAACTTTTCAATATCCAGTGATGTCACAACAGAAATATTTTTTTAGCCTATTATAGAGGGAATGAGTAGCCAAAGTTGAGATGTATTGTACTTTGCTAGAGTCCCCCTCAACGTCTAGCGTTGCTTTGGCAATTGTAAATATTGTAATGTTGTTTTCATCAATGAATGCAAGCTTTCTTTCCAATTGATTGTGCCTCCTAAAAGCTTTCTTATTTGCTGACAATTATTGAGCTTGATGGTGGTTGGGCTCTTTTCGGTTGACGGTTATTGAGCTTAACAATTGTTAGGCTCATGTAGGTTGTCTGTTACTAAGCTTGACGGTGGTTGAGCTCTTGTTAGTTTTCAGATACCAAGTTTTTGGCAAATGTAGCTCCCGAGCAACCAACTACTAGTTGCATAGTGTACTGTTGTACATATTCCTAAGAAGTACCTTATGATAGGTGGTATCAAAGCTTCATGTCATGGATTTGTCCTTTGCAAGCTGTCGTAGGGCACTTAGCTCCTCGTTCGCCCCTTGCAACACTAGCTAAGTTAGCCTCACCCCTATTGTAAATACACGAGTGCTGTGTGTGCTACATAAGTTAGTTAAGTGGTAAGTACGAAAGAGATTCAAGAGAAACTTTAAAGAGGTTTCTATTACTTGAACTCTACTTTCTTTACACTTCTATTTCTCTACTTCATTTTTACTTCTTTCTACTTCCTACTTAGTTCCTTTGCAAATGAGTTCCTACCTATATATACAAGTCTCCTCTTGAATCAACAGTGAAGATCAAATCAATCCTATGGCCTAGATTACAAATATAGAACTTTTCCTTATTCTAGAATATTCTAGAATGAACTCTAAAAAATTCTACACTACTCTTACAAGTTTCCTACAAGAATGTACAAGTTTCTATAAGGTTTTGGAGCCTTCTAGATCAGTGCTAACCTCTTTCTTCTAACTCCCGTGTATGTCTTTGATTAGGGTATGACACTCAGCTCTTAATCTATGAGGTCAAAGCGATGACGCTAAAACTTGCAGCTTCCACAAAGGTGGTAGGGCAAGAGAATAAAGCCCCAAGATGGGTTGGTACTACAAAATAGTAGTTGGATACATTGGAGGATGAGAACTCTAGGTTGCGATTTTTTGTCGAGACCTTAGAGGAAAAGGTCGAGGGACTAAAGACAAAGATCATGGATCTCCACGTATAGTTGGGTGAGAGTAGAGATGTTTGCCAAACCTTGATAGAGGCTCTAAGGGTAAACAACATGGTTGATTTGAGACAGGAAATAGAGATAATGTCGATTCAGATTGGCTTGCTTCAGAGAGCAGTGAGTAATGGACCTGCCATTGCTCTGGACCCAGTTACTAGGCTTCAAATCATAGAGCTTAAAGCATGTGGCTGTGTAAGAGATGCAAAGGAGGTCAAGAACTTCCTTTTTGACATGGAGCAGTACTTTTTGGCTACTAATATTGAGGACGAAGTGTGAAAAGTGGCAACCACTACCATGTACTTGATGAGAGATGCAAAACTGTGGTGGCGGACCAAGTATATGGATATCCTGGCACATCGTGTGTACATGGACACATGGGATCAACTCCAGAAAGTAATTAGATAATAGCTCTTTTTGGAGAATATTGAGTATAATGCTAGATTGGCCTTATGAGAATTTAAGCACACAACCTCCATCAGAGAGTATGTGAAAGCTTTTTCCACTTACATGTTGGACATAAGGGACAGGTCCAAGAAGGATATGCTTTTCTCATTCTTAGAGGGATTGAAATCATAGGCGTGTGCTAAGCTGTAATGCTACAGAGTGGCTGATTTGAATACTGCTATAGGAGCAACTAAGTGGTTAAAGGATTATGGTTTTGAGCCTGAAAAGGAGAAACAGGCAACTTCGAACACTAATCAATCAAAAAGGAATGGGGCAAAATCATTCAGACTGTGTTTGAGCAAATCTAGGGGAAAACAACAATCCCACACCTAAAGGAGCCACAAACAAGTTCTAATGAGCTAAAACAGAAAATCAGGTAGGAAGCACTATAGAAAAACAGCAGTAGATGTTTTTGTTATGGTAGTCTACACTAGATAAAAGATTATCCGAAGAAATATTTATTAAATGCTTTGGTGTGCTTCACAGAAGCGGGAAGGGCACCTAAGCAAGCTAAAACTTGGGCTTCTACTGTTGAGGATCAGGAACTGGACAAGGGAGAAGACAACCTAGGGGCTATTTCACAGTGATGCAATACAATTTCATATGTGGAAACTAAGAGAACAATGCCACAAAGGCTAGTAGAGTTGCACCAGCCCTAACAGAGAGCCAAACTCAACAGGAATCATTGCCTCAGAACTACAAAAAGAAAAGGTTAATATTTGTGGATGTGAAGATCAATGGTAAGCCAGTTCGTGCCATGATCGACATGGGTGCCACCCACAACTACCTAGTAAGCGTCGAAGTAGAAAAACTTGGGCTTGTGCTGGAGAAAGGAGTTGGATGGGTGAAAGCTATTAATTCAACTGCTCAGCCGATTGCAAAAGTAGCCAAATCTATGCTCATCAAGATAAGACCATTCGAAGGGAGAACTAATCTTTTAGTGGTCGTGATGGATGATTTAAAGCTTATCCTTAGGTTTGAATTCTTGTGGGACATAAGGACGGTGGTCATGCCACACGTAGATTTATTGATGATGATAGGGAATAAGCCGTGCATCATTTCTATATTAATTGGGAAGTTAGGGGATAAAAATCTCTCAGCCATTCAGTTTGAAAAGGGTTGCAAATGAAATGAGCCATCATTCTTATGCACCATTTACTTCAAGGAGATGAAAAAGACATTGAGGCCAATCCCTAGTATGGTTAAAAAACTCTTGTAGGAGTTCGAGGATGTTATGCCAGATGAACTACCTCAAAAGCTACCACCGAAGAGAGCAGTGGATCATGAGATTGAGTTAGTGCTGGGGTATCAAATTTCCTACCTGAGCACCCTATCGGATGTCACAACCAAAGCTTGAGAAGCTTAGGAAGCAGCTAAAGGAGATGCTGGAGTGTGGGATCATGAAACCCGCTATGTCATTGTATAGAGCCCCTGTATTATTCCAGAAGAAGTTTAATGGGTCCTTGTGGATGTGCTGTGACTATCAGACATTGAATAAAATTACTGTGAAGAACAAGTATCCTATTTCGCTTGCAATTGATTGTTTTGATCAAATTAGCCAGGCAAAGTACTTTACAAAGATTGATTTGAGATCAGGTTACTGGCAAGTTCGAATCAAGGAGAGAGATGAGGCAAAAACTACAATGGTCACAAGATATAGGGCATTTGAGTTTCTAGTTATGCCTTTCGGCCTATCGAATACCCTAGCAACCTTTACCATGCTGATGAATTAGGTACTCTATGATTTTCTGGATGAGTCTATAGTGGTGTATCAGGATGATATTATGGTGTATCGTAGGACTTTAGCTGAACATTTAGAGCATCTGCAAAAGGTTCTCACCCAACTCTATGAGCATAAACTGTATGTCAAGCCGTCAAAGTGTTCATTTGCTCAGGAGAAAATTCATTTCTTGGGTTACATCATGGAATGAGGGAGAATTCGTATGGACCCAAAGAAAGTATAGTCAATTCAGGAGTGGTAGCTTCCTAAGAATGTTCATGAGGTGCGATCATTTCTTAGGCTAGCAAATTATTATTAGAGATTTGTGAAGGGCTACTCTGAGATAGCACATCCTTTCACTGACCTTACCAAGAAGAGTGAGTCTTAGAATTGGACATCCTAATGCCAAGTAGCATTTGAGGGACTAAAGAGAGCTATGGAGTTGAACCTTATGTTGGCCCTCCTGGACTTGATGAAGATGTTTGAAGTGAAGACTGATACTTTAAACTTTGCCCTTGGAGGAGTGCTAATTCAGGATGGGCATATTATTACTTTTGAGAGCCACAAGTTGAAAGAAGCAAAAAGGTGCTACCCAACGCATGAGAAGGAATTGTCGGCCATAGTTCACTGCTTCAGACTATAGCGGCACTACCTGTTGGGCTTTCCTTTTGTGGTCAGGATGGACAATATTGCAATCAGTCACTTTATGAGCCAGTCCAAACTGACCAGTAAACAAGTACAGTAGCAGAAGTTGTTGGTAGAATTTAACTTTTTCCTAAAGTACCGTGCCAATGTGAGCAATCATGTGGTGAATGCCTTAAGTTGGAGGGCATATCATACAAGGGTGGTAGCCACTTTGTCCTCGAGCGTGGTTACTACTTCTGTGAAAAACTGAATACGAGAGCTCTTACCAAAAGATCTTGCAGGGTTGTATTTGGTTGATCTTGTCGAGAAGGGCAAAACTTGATAGTTTTGGATAGATGGAGGACTCTTAAATCTTGATGACCAAAGGAAACCATATGTACATACCCAAAGATGGGGACCTAAGGAAATCATTAGTCTCAGAATGCCATGGCACTCTTTAGGCGGGACACCCAGGAGCAGAGCACACCCATGCTTTAGTGCACATATCATATTATTAGCCGCAGATATGGGATGATATTGAGGTGTGTGTCTGTACTTGTCTTGTGTGCCAGCAGGATAAACCAAACCATCAAAGGAAACTAGGCTTGTTGGAGTCATTGCCTATTCCCTAATGACCTTAGGAAAGTATATCTATGGACTATATCATTGGCTTGCCTAAGGTGGGAGATTTAGGGACCATTATTGTTGTGGAGCATCAATTCTCTAAGTATGCTACTTTCATTGTAGCCCCTAAACACATTACAGCAGAAGGGACAACTTATCTCTTCTTCAAGCATATTGTCAAGTATTGAGGACTACCAAAGGATATTATCAGTTATTAGGACTCTCGATTTATTGGCATTTGTTAGACATAGCTCTTCAAACTTCTCAAATCCAAACTAAACATGAGCTCGAGCTATCATCCACAGTTTGACAACCAGACCAAGCACTTCAATTCCATGTTGGAGGAATATCTTTGACATTTTGTGAATAGCTATCAAAAGGATTAGGTGAAGCTTTTAGATGTTGCTCAGCTGTATTTCAAAGCCCAAAAGTACTCTACCACTAATAAGAGTGCCTTTAAGATTGTGACTACTAGCAACCGCTACTCCTACATACTCTAAACTCCCCATAGGGTGTGCGATCTCCTCTCATATAGAGTTTCTCGCATGAATGGAAATAGAATGTTGATCTAGCTCGAAGCTATCTCAAGAAAGCTTAGAAGTGGATAAAGAAGTATGTAGATCAGAATTATTGCTTCAATGAATTCCAAGAAGGAGATATGGTATTGGTGAAGGTCCTTGATTTGAGATAGGTAAAATCTGTGAGGGGGAGAGACGCTCACCTGATGTAAAAAATGCATTAGACCGTTGCCTATCACTAAATGCATTGAAAAGATAGCCTACAAGATAGCATTGCCTAACTGGTGGAAAATTCATAATATCTTCTATGTAAGCCAGCTCAAGCCTATCATGCAGACCAGAAGGACGTATCTCGCAACAAACCCAATTGGCCACAGTTGACATTGACGAAGAAACAAAAGAGGATGGTAGAAGTAATTCTAAATCACCGAGTAACCATCATCGAAAGTGCAACTTAGATGGAGTACTTGGTGAAATGGAAGGGATGTAGTAGCAAGAAGGACACCGGAAGGCATACCAAGCCTCAATATCACCAAAGATGTCACCATCTCAAATGGGAGAGGATCAAGGGTCACCCTTGCCCTCAAGCCCCTTAACCGTCTATAGGGCATTTAGGCTACCCCAGTGACCCTCAACCAGCTTGCATCAACAAACTTGCACTCCAAGGAGTTCATCCATTGTATCCTATGTATAGGCTCTTTTCTTTTATTTTCCCTCTTGTAAATATGTGAGCAAGATGCTGCCGTTTTTGTTGTAATTTTCAACTTTTCAATATCCAGTGCTATCATAATAGCAATCATTTTTTTAGCCTATTATAGAGGGGAATGAGTAGTCAAAACTGAGATGTACTGTACTTTGTTAGAGTCCCTCTCAGCGTCTAGCATTGCTCTAACAATTGTAAATATTGTAATGTTGTTTTCATTAATGAATGCACGCTTTCTTTTCAATTGATTGTGCCTCCTAAAAGCTTTCTTATTTGCTAATGATAATCGAACTTGACAATGGTTGGGATCTTGTCGTTTGACAATGATTGGGCTCTCATTGGTTTTTAGATATAGAGTTTTTGGCGGACGTAGTTCCCAAGCAACCAGCTACTAGCCGCACAGTGCGTTGTTGTACATATTCTTAAGAAACACCCTATGACACCTTGGCTAAGGCACTCCGACGCTCAAGTTAGTATTAGTTGAGTAGATGAATCGAGTAGCAGAGTGAGGGTATATAGTGAAGAATGACATACCTAAAAGTGGCTAGCAATGGGGTATTTATAACTTCTTCAGGTGGATAATATGTCTAAGATACCCCTATCATGTGTAAAGAGTTCTTGTCCCTATATGGAGAGCTTTAGGTCATCTCTTATCTCTGTATTATCCCAAGTGGCATCACCTTTTTCTTTCAGGGATAGAATAGTACACTGGTGGTATGCCTCCTAATTGGCGTGGCGACAAATGTGGTATTGGGGTGGTATGTGCAATTGATGCAGAGGCATACTATCTATCAGAACATTTAATGCAGCAAAGATACAGTTCGGTGTTGGAACAACCTCACTAGTCGACAACTCAATTGACCATAGAGTAGGTTTCAAAGAGTGAGTGGCCTCAAAGGGGACGGTGCTCAAGCTTTCTCGTCGAAAAAGGTCCAGCTGCGCATTCGATTTGTGATCTAGTCAAAGGGCGTCGATCGTGCTTATTGCATAGGCGACAAAGCAAATGGATGGTCGATCATGGTCGACAGCCCTATTAGGTCCTTGAGGCAAGATGGGCTTAGGAACGTGCTCTTAGGCCTACAGTTGTTGGGCTAGGCCTGCTGGGCCATTCATATCAGCCCTTAAGCCACTTTAGGCTGTAATTGCTTGTGAGATTTATCCTCATATTTTGTATTTTAGATATTTTGTAGATATTTTGTTGTTTTAGAGATATGAGGATGAGAGAAAAGATTATGATTGGTTGTGAGATAAAGTGTAATGATTATGGTGATGTAATGGGTTGATATGATATAAAAGTTGTGATTGGTTGTGAGATTTTTTTTAGATATATTTGAGAGATTTATTTGAAATAATAAAATTATTTTATAAATTTTAGTTTTTGGGTTAGTCTGGGATATAGAATATAAAAAAAAAATTATAAATAATTTATAAGTTTAATAAATCAATTTTTCTTGTTTAAGTTTAAAAAATAGATTATCTATTAATTTGATAATTTCAAAGTAGGTTTAGTACAAATTACTTTTATTGTGAAATTAATTTCCACAATGTTTTCAATTACTTAGGCTTATTAGAAATTTATTTTTTTAATAATTACAAAAGAATATTAAAGAAATTGTGTATCATCCGAAATTAATTTATAAAATGTTTTATTCATTTTATACATTACTTTATTATTGTAAAGATATATTATTTAATTGTTGCTAATAATTGTTTTTATTTCATAAAAATAATAAATTTGCATGGACCAAATTTATGATATTTGTGTTTTGGGTTTGTTTGAGATTAAGAATAATAATAAAAATTAAAATAATAGATAAATTTAATAAATTCATTTTTTTGAGAAATTATTTAAAATGAACAATGAATTATTTTACAAATTGAGAATAATTAAATTCATAAGAGGAAATATTGTGTTTAATTTTGTGAATTATATTTCAATGAATTTCATATTAATTGAATTAGTTAAAATTTTATTTTTTATTTAGTCATAAAATAATTAGAAAAAAATTCATATAACAAAATTTTGTCATTTTTGTGATTACTTTTTGTTATTCAAATTTTTCACAAATTATGTTTGACAAATTAAAAAAAAAAACTAAAAACTTGTATTATTATGAAAATCCCAAAATTTTCCCCCAAATATTTTTTTTTGGCAAATTTAATTTTTTGCCACATTTTTTTTTCCCATCCTTTAGTTTAGAATATTTTTCAAAAAATAAAAAATCTAATAATAAAATTTTTAAAAATAACAATAAAATAAAATGCAATTAGATGTATTCAAAGAGATAAGGTTGATTCACACATAACGGAATGGGAGATTTGAACTTTTGGAATTAATTTGTCCCCTTTCACAAACTTCCTTTGA
>JACGDI010004041.1:640797-660276 GCA_014898725.1 Jacaranda copaia | reverse complement strand
GGAAAAAGAAAGTAGGAAATTGCCTCAGAGGCAATCTGGCTTCTCCGTCCACAAATCCTGACAAAGTCTTACATCCAGGGCAATTCTGTATGTATTTAGTATTTCTTAGACGCAGAAAGTGGAAAATACCCACAAGCGATTGCCTCTATTTTATCTCATATTCTAATTTATTAAATTTATATCAAGTGTATCTGATTCTTAATTAATTATATTTACAAAAAAATATTTAATACATCTGATGCGGCTGAAAGTTGCTTATAGTGAAAGGGTAGTGTTTAGGATGGATTCGACCAAGGAGGTTGAGCACTCAAAGTTGTATATCTCTTGCGGTTTGAGATCTAGAACCACAATGCACATTAAACTAACTGAGGTGCCCCCAGCTAAGGCACTCAGACGCTCAAGTTAGTTTTGGTCGAGATATGAAGATCGAACAGAATACAGCATATTAGGTATTACCTTGAGCATAGTTGAGTCTGAAGTATTTATAGCCTTCTCCAGGTGTGCTTTGACTATGGTGCCCTTATCAGGTGTATTGACCTTTGTCTTTGCCAGGGGATTAATGGTCATTCTATGTCTAAATCCTGGAATTGTTCTAGGTAGCTAAATCTCCTATTTTCCTAGATGACCAGTACCTCTGGAGGTGTCTCTTTACCAAAGGTGGTGGCAAGGTTAGTGGCAGTGACTGTACTGGTTGTCACGCATAATTAATGTAGAGGCATGCGGCCTGTCAGACTAATAAATACGATGAAGATCTGAGTCAATGCCGGAATGGGTCTTGGGGTCGACACATGTCGACTAGACCTGACTGTTAGAACATTTGGAGTGGTCCTGAAGTCGATGCAAGTTGACTGTGGACCCTGCCAAGTGAGGTCGATGCGAGTCGACCAAACAAACTTGATATTGGGCCTCCTGGGCTATCTTACTTGATGTTGGGCCTATTGAGCCTACTAGGTTATACCACATCATGAGTCCCCCCAACTCACAGTCCTGATCGAGCTTGTTGACAAGAAAGAGCAGAGAGTTTACATTCAATTATTGCAGTTACCATGCTCGACTAGGATTTTTAAATCCTTGACCCGAGTTTTTAAACTGTCGACTAGAGTTTGAGGCGATTTCTCTACATTTAATGCAATTATTAGTGCACAGAATATGAAGCATACTGGGGGCAGGTTGTCATCATAACAGTTACTCAAATTTTTGCACACGAATGCCTATAAATAAGAGGATAGTCAACTCTATTTACACTTTTGCTGTCCAAACTTCTGGTTGAATTGCTATCTTTGAAGCCTTTCAAGCTCTCGTGCACTTTGCCTTTTCAAGATTTTCATTATAAGTACCTTTGCTGTTCTTGTTCTTTTCTACCTTTCATTTATAGAAGCATGTCTACCAGTCCAGATTCTAATAACACTAGGTAAGAGAGTATGGCTCATGAGGGGGAGACTGGGGTAGAGAGTATATCTGAATCATCTCGTGGGAGTGAATCGAGTTTATCCATGGGCGACAGCTCTAGCTCGAGCAGTGCCAATAGCTCGAGCGATGTTAGGGTTGTTTCAGAGGGAAAAGCTGGCTTTACTGATATACCTGTAACCCAAGGCCGATTATTTACCCCAAACCATTACACCAAAATAGCTTCCAAAATAACTGCTACAGACTTAGTCTATATTAGGGCAGCGTACCACATTCCTGATGAGTATGAATTGGTAGCGTCAGAGACCTGGGGTACGATGCATCAACCTCCCTGGGGGTTTATAACTGTGTTTGAGGAGGGGTTAAAATGCGGCCTTAGGGTTTCGCTCGCCTAACCCATAGTCGACCTCCTCCTAGGACTAGAAATCTATATCACTTAATTATTCCTAAACTATTTTGCCATACTATACAGTTTCGCCATGCTAATGCACTTATAGAACCAGCCTGCGTCCTTTGCTAATTTCTCAAAACTATTCCACCTACCCATGTCTCAAAAGTCGGGCAGCGGCAAATAGTCTAGTTTCCATTACCTGACTGCTCAACCTAGGTAAAAATATTTGGTAACCCCCGCCTCTTCCTACGGGCAAAAGTGGAAAAAATACTTCTTTTATGTTCAAGGGCCAGGAGTTCTTGCCATTCCAAGGGGTTGGTGAAGAGGACCTATGTAGATGCTCGAAAACTAAACACCTAGTTGACCCAACACCTTTATCCAGGATTTGGTTGGGTTTGGGCAAATGAAGGCCTCAGTTCTGACCAAGAAAAGGTGTTCGATTCTGGTTGGCCTATCACCTACCCAACTCAACCTATCTGTGGGCAATCGACTAGGTAGAAACTTTATGTCAATTATTTTGATTGAACACCATCTTTCTGCTCGATTTTGATATTTGCTTAATTTGTTTGCCCATGTAGATCACGATGAAATAATATTTCGTAGCTACAATGAATCCCAAGTCCAGGCACTGAGGGCTGAGGCATGCCATTAAGCTGCTATCGCTTGATGAGAAGATGTTGCTGAGCAGGCAGGGTTAACTAGGTCGACGCCTGCACTACCCCTAACATAAATCGAGCAGGCTCCTAAGACCCAATCTATTTGCCGGGAGAAGCCCAAACATAGTAGCCCTACTGGTCAAGGTAAGAGGCAAATGATTGAACAAAGAGGTTCAGCCCTAAAAAAGGTAGTTAGGGGCAAAGAAAAGCAAAAGGTTGTGATAAGTTACAACCTATTTAGCAAATCGGGTGATGGTGCGCTATTCCAGCTATCTCGACTGTCCCTTCCCCAATTTGCCATCGACTAGATCTCTATCATCGAAGGAGGGCTAACGAGGGCCGAGGCCTTGAAGTGGATGACCTCAGAGCTTTTTGTGAACGACCAACGGAAGCTGATGAACCTCAGTCAACTAGGGACGATGAGGGCGATGTCCTACTACTGCAATATGGTACGTATGAGATCGATAGTCTAGACCACAATTTACCTCTTATGCACATATTGGTTTAAAAATGACATTGCTGTGTTTTAGATAGGACAGTTGGGCTATAACATGTATCGATGATTCGAGATGGAACTGGCTGCCAAAAAGGAGTTAGAAGCGAGAGGGGAGATGGAAACATTGAAGGTGCAGCTCGAGTCCTCCCAGCTCCAAGTCAAGCAGTTGAACAAAAAGATAGCCGACCTCCAACAACAGCTCGACTCAAAGGATCAACAATTAGTCTAGGCCGTTGAGGATCAGAGCCAAATGGATAATATTATAAAAAAGGCCTATCTTGATCTGTAGGTTAGCTTCAGTTCTAGTCGGGCCTGAGGTTATACAGAGATGACCAGCCAAGCCAAAGAGGCCTTCCTCCGATATTTGTCTACGGTGCAGCGCAAGGCTGTTGAGCTATTCATGGTGAGCATGACTTTTCAAGATGCTAGCGCAATTGCATCACTTGACGATGCTCGTGAAGCATATCACAAGGCCATCAAATAACTCGAGCACTTAAGTTATGCTTTTTGAGCTAAGGATAGGAGCCGTATGAGCCTCATGCTAAACCAGAGACTGGAGCCTTATCTTGAGCTAGAGGAAAACGATGACGAATAGTCTCTAAAGGGCAAACCTACTGTTGCTGCACCCGATGCACCACTATCTAAGATGCAAAAAATGAAGGCTAAGGTCAATACCAGGCTAGAGCAAATATCCACTGAGTTCGTGTTCGTAGAAAACCTCGTAGCCTAAATGAAGGATGAAAAGGTTGACCTAACTCAGTATGTGCTATGGTTGACTAACTTTATGGGCAACCTCCTGGGACCTTCTAAACCTCTGTAAGCAGTCTCTCTGCTCACCAGTGCGGCACCCAAACTAAACTTGGACTGGGTTGAAGGTAGGCAAAAGGAACCGGGCTAGAACTGAACCAACCTTTTATGTCTATTTTCTTTTGTTTTTTTTTAACCTGCTAGAGAATTATGAATAAAGGCATATTTTCCCTTTCATTTCTATTATGGTGTGTCATACATAGCTTTTGATTTTTGTTGTGATAATGTGGAAAATATTTGGTTGCCTGTCGCATACTAATTGTGTTACACGACTGTGTTGTCGATTACTTCATATTCCCGATCAACTATTTGTTCGACCCTTAGAGTTAATTGCCCATTAAAAGGGGGTTGCATCCTTTGCCAACTATGGGGTCGACAAAAATTGAATGGTTGACTAGAAAAACTCATTCATTAGTGTAGAGGTTGACAACAGGGTGGACTAGAGACTCGGGCGGCCAGGAGCCATTTAGGCGGCAGCAAAGGGCTGCTTAGTCATTGACTACAGGGTCGACTAAAAACTTGGACATAGAGGAGCTGTTTAAATGGCAGCAAGGGTCTGCTTAGTCGTCGACTATGGGGTCGACCAAAAACTTGGACAACTAGGAGCCATTTAGGTGGCAGCAAGGGGATGCTTAGTCATCGACTACAGGATTGACTAGAATTATTAAAGATAACAATCAAGCCAATAAAATTACAATTTTATTCATGCTAAAGGGCTGCAAGGATAAGTACCATACATTTTTAAATATAAAACCTTTTGAGATTGATGGCATTCCACGGGCGGGGGAGTTCCTCTCCTTGCGTGTTGGCCAGCCTATAGGCATTGTGCTTTGCTACTTTGATGATGGTGTATGGCCCTTCCCACTTGGTTTGAGCTTGCCCACGTTCTTGGGCACCTTTACCTTCTTGAGGGCAAGATCTCCAATGTTGAAACGACGCTCTCTAATCCTTTTATTATAATTCTGGATCATCTTCGATTTGTAGCGTTACATGGTGTTGTAAGCCTCCTATTGACGCTCGTTGATAGTTTCAAGATTTAGTTTCCTCTCTGATATGTTTCTTAGTGGGTAGAAGTGGATGACTTAAGCAGTATGTTGGATTAATTCTGAAGGTATAACTGCTTTCGACCCATAAACTAGGCTGTAAAGGGTATGATCAGTGGCTATTTGGGAAGTTGTCCTATAAGCCCATAGCACGCCAGGTAGGATGTCTGCCCAGTTTGCCTTGGTGTCCTGAATTCTGGCCTTCAATTGGTTGAGGACAATCCAGTTGGTCACCTCGGTCTGATCGTTTAACTGAGAATTGCCTACCGACGTAAAATATTGTGCAATCCCCAAGGCCTCGCACCAATCTCTTGTACTCTTACTCTGGAACTGAGTGTCGTTACCTAAAATAAGTACCTTGGGTAGGCCAAAATGGCAAATGACACTTTTCCATATAAAACTTTTTATGTCCGCATTCGTTATCTTAGGGACAGCCTTAACTTCGATCTACTTGGTGAAATATTCAACTACTGCAATTATAAACTTTTGCTGCCCTATTGATTTTAGGCAAAGAGCCTAATATATTTATTTCCCACTAATCAAACGATCAGGAAATCTGGACATTAACCATCGGTGCGGCTAGCTGATGAGGCTGGTTGGAATGGACTTGGCATGATGCACATTTATGTGCAAAATCCACTGAGTCTTTCAACAATGCAGGCCAAAAATACTCATATCTAATTATTTTGTGGGCAAGGGACCTCCCTCCAAAATAGTTGCCGCACATGCCCATATGAGCATCTTATAATACTTCCAATGCCTGATCTTGATCCAGGCATCTCAAAGGGGTTCCAACGAAGGATTTCTTGTATAACTGACTGTACTTATTGAGGGTGAATTTAGAGGCTTGACCTCGAAGGCGCTGAGCCTCATTTCTGTTGCCAGGGATAATGCCTTAGCTAAGATATAGTTTTATTGGGATCTGCCAAGAAATAATTGTCTCCTCAATGGTTGTTATCAAATTTTCATTAGAGAGTGCAATTAACGGCCTATCCGATACCAAAAATGTGATTTTTTCATCTTTTGTTCCTCTGATGGAGCTGGCAAAATTGGAGAGAGCATTTGCTCATTCATTCTCAGATTAAGAGACCTGGCTAAGAGTAAATATTTTGAATGATTGTGGCAAGCTCTTTACCTCAGCTTGGTATCAAGTCATCGATTGTTCTTTAGTTTTGAAATTTCCCTCGACCTACTCTACTACTAACTAGGAGTCTGTAATCGCAACCAAGTGTTTGACCCTACGCTCAAGTGCCATTCTCATTCATCATACTCAGCCTCGTTGTTTGTGACCATATAATCCAGTTTGATTGCAAAATCATACTCCTCAACATCTGGGGAGCGAAAAACGACCCCTATTCCATCTCCAGATATAGTCGATGACCTATCGACGTGCAAAGTCCAAACAAGAGGGGTTGGGATACCCTTCTCGAACAAGTCAACTCGTTTTGCAATGAAATCGACAAGTACCTGTGCTTTAATGACCATTAGAGGTTGAAAATTGATATTGAACTCCCCAAGCTCGATCGCCCACTTGGTCAATTTGCTTGATGTATCGGGCTTTGCCAACACTTACTTCAACAATTGGTTTATTAGCACTATGATAGAGTGAGATTGGAAATACAGTCTCAACTTTCGAGCAGCGGTCACTAAAGCTATGCAAATTTCTTAATCTCCAAATAATTATGTTCTGGCCCTTGGAGTGACTTGCTGCAATAGTAGATTAGTCGATGGTTGCCATCATGGGTCGATACCAGTACTGAACTAATTGATGCTTTTGAGACTGCTAAATATATCTGAAGTACTTCTCCCAGCTCAGGTTTTGCTAACATCGAGGGTGAGGCTAAATACTGCTTCAACTCGATCAACGCCCGATCGCACTGTTCCATCCATCAAAAACTCATCTTTCTGGCATTCCTGAGAATTTTGAAAAAGAAGAGGCTTTTGTCGGCCAATCTCGCGATGAACCTTCCCAAAGCCACGATTCTCCCCAGCCGCCTCTGAACATCCTAAATTGTTCTTAGTGGGGTGACATTTAAGACTGCTTGAATTTTCTATGGATTCGCCTCAATACCTCTTTGGCTAACCATATAGCCTAGAAATTTTCCTCTTCGAACCCTAAATGTGCACTTGTTTGGGTTCAACTTCAATCCAAATGCCCTCAATATCCCAAAAGTGTGACTGAGGTCGAGCAAGTGGTCTTGGGCTTTTTCTGTCTTGACTATCATGTCATCGACATAATCTTCCATCAATTTTCCAATCTCGTCTTTGAACATGAAGTTGAATAACTGCTGATAAGTTTTACTAGCATTTTTCAAACCAAACAGCATGACAAGGAAACAATATAACCCATTAGGAACAACAAAAAATATTTTATCCCTAACCTCGAGTGCCATGAGGATCTGATGATAGCCTTAAAATGCATCCATCATACTTAACAACTCATACCTAGCCGTTGAATCGACTAGTAAATCTATCCGAGGTAGGGGGTAAGGATCCTTAGGGCATAATTTATTCAAATTAGTAAAATCTTACACATCCGCCATTGTCCCTCATTTTTTAGGACTAGAACAACATTACAAAGCCAGGAGAGATACTCAATTTCTACAATATACCCTACATCTAAGAGTTTTCTAACCTCCTTTTTGATGATTTGCATTCTCTCGGTGTTGAATGTCCTTATCTTTTGTCTGACCAGCTTGTATGAGGTGTCAGTATTGAAGCGATGCACAATAATATTGGGGTCGATCCATTGTTGGTTGGATTCCTTCCAAGTAAAGACGTCGATATTTTTTTCCAAGAAATCGACCATGAGACACTCCAAGTGGGGGCCCAAGTTTGTTCCAATACGAGTTATCATTTTGGGGTTACCCTGTTTGAGCTCAATGGTCTTAAACTCCCCAACAGGTTCCACTTTGGTATCTTTCAGCTTCTCCTTCTTGCTAACCTGGGTCTCTTTGAGTTTCGCTATAAAGGCATCCCCTGAAGTCTTTAACTGCAATCGAGTTTTTTGCTTGGTTGGCTCAATCGAGATGTTAAAATATCTCCATGCCTCTATTAAGTTCCATAAAAGCTCGCATGTGCCCACTGGGGTTGGATTTGACTTTCAAATGATAAGTAGACACGATGGCACGGAAGTCATTGAGGGTAGGTCAGCTAATGATGACATTATAAGCAAATGGGGCATCGACCACAAGGTAATTTAGCATTAATGTTCTCTAAGGAGCCTCCCTAAAAGATGTGGACAAGTCAATCGATCCCCTCGATATGATCTCTGACCCCTCGAACCCAACCAGCGGCATGCGCACAAGCTCAAACTTCAACTTGCCTATGTTCATCCTCTTTGAGGTAGATAAGAAGATGACATTTGCCGAGTTGCCATTGTCGTCAGAACCTTGTGCACCTCAATCATTGGGTAATCTATCTTGTGATCAACATTCTTGCCCTCAAGGTAGGCCAAGTCAGCATCGATAAACAAAATAGGTTCTACACTCATTGTAAGGTGAAACGTTATCTCAACAGACGAAGCTTTATTAGACTTGAGCCTCCTCTATGTTTGCCTCTGAGCAAACTTAGAGTCCCCCCCAGTGGAACCTCCTGCAATCATGTCAATCACCCCTCTGATAGGTGGGCGATCTTCCTAGGTGGGCTTTTTTCCTTTATCTTCTCTCTTGGGGCTAACCGACCTTTTTTTACGTAGAGTCTGATTGATTTTTCCCCCTTCAGTCTGAGCATCCATGACTATGTATTTTTTAAGGTAGCTCTGCCTAATCAATCTCTCGATCTCATCTTGAAGATTGAAGCACTCATTCATATCGTGCCCCTTTTATTTGTGGAAGCGGCAGTATTTCTTTAATTTTTTCATGGCTTCAATTTTCGTCGGCTTTTTAGGCTTTTTATGGAGGTTATCATGCTAGATGGTGTAAAGGACCTCCTTCCTTGGGATGTTCAATGGCGTATAGTCATGAAAACGCTTGATCAGAGATCGACCTCGCTCCTTGTATTTTTGGTCATCTCTCTTCTTTTTTTTCTCAATTTCAGAGGATCCAAACTTGAGCTTGTCCATTTTCTCCTGTGTCATATACCTTTCTGCCAGGTCGAGCAGCTCCTCCATCTACCTAGGCCGTTCTCGTGCCAATACATTGGCATATTTTTTATGTCTGAGCCCCAGGAACAACACATCAATCAAGAACTCAATCCTGAGTTTATCTATTTTTAGGACCTCCGTATTAAATCTAGTAAAGAAATCACGGAGGGACTCCCCCTCGCCTTTCTTGATGGTGTGGAGATGGGTATGGGGGAGCTTCGCCTTTCTTCTACTGGCAAACTAGTGAAAGAATTTATCGCACAGTTGGTCGTAGGAATAAATCAATGATGGTTCAAACTTCACGAACCAGTCTAGTGTGAGGCCTTGGAAGGTGGTCACCAACATCTTGGCATGGATGTGTTCATTGTGTCTATGCAGCTGCATCATGTGCTCAAACTGCATGAGATGCTCATTGGGGTTGGTAGAGCCATCGTACCTCGGCAGACCTATTGGGACTTTGGCATCCATGGTGATGCGCTCATCGATGATATCGTGAATAAATGGGGACCCTCTCTCCCGATGAGATCTTTGAGGAACCTCCAAGTTGGTGCTTTATTGGTATTTCTCCTCAAAATCTCACTGAGGCGTCTTCAGCTGCTGGACTTGATGGGATACTTCTTCTCATTCATCCCGATCCACCTAGGTGGCATTTCAGTCAAGACCTGGTCTAATATGCTCGGCTCTATCACGTTGTGGGGCTCGAATGGGCCAATGCGTAAAGTCTGCAGACTCTCTTCTTTCTTCGCGGTAGTCACGCCTAGAGCATTCGACCCTATCACACTACATGGCTCGATTAGGTCTGGCGTGATCTACTGAGTCTGCTACCTCTTCCCATATTTTTAGTCATCTTCTCTCTTCCTGCAAGAAATCTTGCGCCTAGCAGGTGGCTGTCTAGATTCTTTGCAGCCATAGCTATTCTCAAGAGACCTATTTTTCGGTGGGGCTAGCTATAGAGTTATACTAGCGGAGGGTACGGGCATTGTAGTGTGCCTGTTCAAAGTGATAGATAGCTGGGTTGATATTTGAGCTGAAATCTGCTCACTTATTAGCTGCATCAACCGCGGCATGGTGAGGGTCACCACCTACTCCTGAGGGGTGCTGGTGCCTGGAGTGTGTGTATTTTGTTGGGGTTAGGGAGAGGTGGAGAAGTAGACCTCCTATTCTTCTCCCTTCCAGATACTGCTCTGTGTATGTTTATCATTTTTCTCGCTGCAATCTCAATAGATTCCCACAGACGGTGCCAAAATTGATGCGGCTAAAAGTCACTTATAGTGAAAGCGTAGTGTTTGGGACAGATTCGACTAGGGAGGTCGAGCACTCAAAGCTGTATATCTTTTGCAATCTGAGATCTACAACCACAACATATGTTAAACTAGTTGAGGTGCCCTCGGCTAAGGCACTCCGATGCTCAAGTTAGTTCTGGTCGAGATATGAAGGCTTATAGCATATTGAGCATTACCTTGAGCGTGGTTGAGTTTGAAGTATTTATAGCCTTCTCCAAGCGTGCTTTGACCATGATGTCCTTATCAGGTGTACTGACTTTTGTCTTTTTCAGGGGGTTGATGGTCATTCCATGTTTAGATCCCAATACTGCTCTAGGTGACTAAATCTCTTATTTTCCTAGATGAACAGTACTTCTGGAGACGCCTCTCTGCCAAAAGTGGTGGCTAGGTTGGCAGTGTTGGTAGCAAGGTTGGTGGCAGCGACTGTAGCGATGGTCACGCGTCATTAATGCGGAGGCATGCTGTTTATTAGACTAATAAATGAAGTAGAGATCTAAGTCAACGCTGGAGTAAGTCTTGGGATCGATACATGTCGACCAGACATGACTATTAGAACATCTAGAGTGGTCCTGAGGTCGATGCCGGTCATAAACCCTGCCAAGTGAGGTCGATATCAGTCAATCAAACAGACTTGATATTGGGCCTCCTAAGCTATCTCACTTGATGTTAGGCCTATTGGGCCTACTAAGTTATTCCATATCAACATCGTATTATGTATTTATAAATTAGAATAAGAGATAGAATAAAAAATAGAATAGAGGATTTAAACCGTCCCTTGGGCCTTCACACACCGCTCCAATTGATGCACAGGACTTCAAAAAATGGGCACTAGCCAAGTCTATGCCAAGGTCTCTTTCTTTTATTATTATTTTTTATCTATTTTATTATAATAAATAAATAATTTTGATATTACGCACATTTTCTAACTTTTCAATATATATCTTTATCACAATTTTTTTTTATATGTATTATAGAGAGAATGAATTGTTAAAACTAGTTGTTGAGGTGTTTAAGTTATTATACTTCAACATGACTATGATGCAGCATTTAAATTCATAGCGGAACACTAATCAGAAATTATTATGGGCGACTCGACTGGCTAACAAGAAAAATTCCATACCATGTCTCCTTTATTATTGTAAACATCTTTCCAAACAAACACTCCAACTAGGGATGGAAAAAATAGTCATCCCCGTGGGAATTCTCCGTGACGGGGCGGATATAGAAATTTTTTTTCTTCTGCGAGAATGGGGATAGGAATAATTTAATCCCCATTTGCTAAACGAGGATGGGGACAGAGATCATAGTCCCCGTCCCCGTGGATATCCGTTATCCGTTATAATAATTAATTATTTATTATATTTATATATATAAATATAAATATAAATAAGTATTATGTTTATGAATTGTTATGCTTTTTTCAAAATATATGTTTATGTATTTTTTTAAATATTTTATTACAAAATATAATTAGATATTATGTGCTATGATATTATATACTTATGTTTGATAATGTTTTAATTTTGAAAATAATTCATATTATTAAAAAAATTTAGTATTTTTTTATTTTTAAATTTTTTTATAAAATTTTAAAGTTTTTTATCAAATCCGTACGTATCCATGGGTACCCGTCTTCCCACTGAGAAGTGGAGACGGGTACCCGTCGTGGGAGCAGGGCGGGGCGGAGCAGAACAAAGGCAGGGTATTTCTAACTCACGGTGGCGGGGGTGGGGGGCTATCCCCGCCCCGTTGCCACTCCTAACTCCAACGAATATAAGTCAAGTTAAATTTACAAAAGAAATAATTACTCATCATATTGAAATAGACATTTGTGTCCAGCCTGTAATGGATCAAAATTGAATCCTAAATTAAAGTACCAACTTGGGTTCATTCTGCCACAATATGGGTTCATTCTCTCAAGTTCGCAAATTGCAACGGCTCTAAATCTGATGCCACAATGTTATAAATCCTATCAAACCATCCAGCAGAATAGAATTTGATTTACTCATCATAACACAAAGGCAGAAACACAACATATATGAATACTTTCATACGCAACACATCATTATATATAACTAGCAGAAAATGCAGCACCACAAGGTAGCTAGTGGAGCATTAAAAAATGGCAAGCCTTGAAGCAGAAAAATTTCTCTTCTACAAGTTGGGGCAAAAGGAAGGGTGAAATTGAGGACAACATTGAAACTTCTTTACTACGATATGTTGGCATTCTTCAGAGATTCACAGATTATCACACCAGCTGATGTTCGCATCTGGTGATTGCCAAGTTTAGCAACACAAGAGTCATCTGTCCTTAGGTGAGGTTGGACTAGTTCCCAAATTTTTTTCTTTTGAACCTGCATGGTACCAAATAGCTAAGTAGTGAGTCTAACAAGAGCAAGCAAATGATATAAGCATGCTCGAGGAATGGAAAAATCAGGGCAAAAGTTAATAAAATAAGATAAAAGAGAGTGCAATTTTACAGTCATTTTATAAAAATTGAAATCCAAATCTTTTGTACACAGTTCATTTCTAAAGAATTTAAATAGTTTGCATGAGTATCTGAACTCAGTGGTCGCTAGTCTAATTGTGACAGAGCATTTACCTCATGTAACAAGATGTTGGATAAAGAAGAATAGGTAGCATAGTATGCTGTGAACACTAGAGGGGTAAAGAACAAGCAATTTAAGCGATACTACAAAGTAAAAATTGGATTCATTAATTTAAGTTGTAAAAACAAAGACATGAACATTGATGAGAGACTTGCCTGGTTTGGTGATGCAACATCAGGTAAATTCTCTTTTTCATCGACCGAACCAAACCATACTCTTTCACCAGGGACTGCACCCTCAGGTGGCACAAGAAGCTCCACATTCTCATGTGTGGCATCAGAAGCTGCCATCAGCATTCCAAAGGATTTCACTCCACGCATATTTCTAGGCTTTAGATTAGCAAGAACAATTACAATCCTGTCCTGCAACAAAATTATTTAATACCTTCCCAGATTAATGTCTAATTGTCAAGAAATAGCTAAATATTTATATAGTAGAAAGAGAAGAAAATGAGCGTGTCCTATTGGTCTTGGGCATGATTCTATTAAGGAATCCAGATAATAATGTCTAAATCAATGAACAGTGACTTACATCCATCTGAGCCGCACACATCTCCTCCCAAAACAAGACTGATACACACATTTCAAGTCATAGAGTTCCTTAAACAAGCTTCATATATATATATATATATATATATATATCATTTTATGTCATTGTTATATCTCAGGTCACCTTTTCAACATTGTTTCTAGGAGAAGAGTTGCTGCAACAATTAAAAAATGTATCTCCTTGGATTTTGTAGTAGGTTTATGTGAAACAAATGGGCACTCTGAAAGTTAATGCATGATTATTAGTTTCTTATTCCAAGTATTTGCTTTGTCATGTGCAATTATCAAACACATTTTTGCAGCTCTTTGTATAACACAGATTACATATACTAGTGTAAACATGGAGCACAATTTCAGTGTTGGATTGCTAAGTTCACTTGACTTCTGCTACATATTTATCATGCTTCAATTGCATTACATAATTAGCTGTTGGTCCTTATCAGGTCAAACATGATAAACAGAAATCCTCATGGGAGTCACATCTTTGCTCCAGTCATCTTAAGCATGAATCAAGTTGAATTTAGTTTCTAGATCAAGAAACCACATACAAACAAGCACTTGTCTGTGTACTGTTAATGTAATTATCAAGTCATGTTACTCAAAAAAAATTGTTAAGATAATTGGGTAAACAAGAGAATACGACAAGTCCATAAAACAAACTTCTGCCTCGAGCAACTAAGTTGAATCTTCAAACAATAATTATTAGGGCTGGAAAGCCTTGCCTAAAATAGAAGCGGCCATGCACAGACCGGAATGAAACTTTGGAAACCGAGAATTGTTTTGTAGAAGAAAGAGGAAGGCTACATTTATAGAGCTGAGCCACCGTTAAACTGATTACTGTAACTACTTAACAAACTAACAATCAATTTAACTAACTAACAGAATTAATTACTATACAAAATTTATGCTCGTTACAATCTGGAAAACCCTAGAAGAGAAAATTAATTTATGCTCTTTTGTTCCAACGGAGACAAGTTGACTCAAATGTAATCACTAACTTGATGTGAATTACTAATTCTTTGTCATTCTTATTCATCAACAAAATAATGATTCTTTCTATATAAAATTCTCTACAGAAATCTTAGGCATATTGATAGCACTAGCAGCAGGGCAAAACAGTTAATGAATATCAATTCTCTGGAGTGAATTATAATTTGTTTAGGAAAAAGCCAACATCCAATCTAGACGAATCACAGATTATAGCAAACATACAAACTAACTAACGAACAGGGACAAGTCACTCACAAGAACAATTAGGGAAGTGAATACGAAGAAGAAGAAACGAAAATAATAATGAAAAAGAAACCCGGAGCAGGTGCAGGGAAATGTATTTGACAAGGCCGCTGCATATGGTTCTGGGCTCGGGCTCACCGACGTCCACCTCCTCAACGTAAAGCGAATCGGCCTCCTCATGCCTCCAAGCCTTGAGTATTCTTCCCACCCTTAGGTCCAGAGTATTGGCTGCCTCTCTTATAGTATTATCATCCCCTTCCGATGTTGTTGCAGCTGTAGCCGATGTCGATTCAGTAATACTCTGTGCCTCCGTCTCCGTGCAATAACATAACAATTGCATTGTCCTTCTCCTTCTCGATGATGTTGATGTAGTATTATTATTATTATTGTATAAAATGGCAACTGGGGGAGGGTACCTCGGCAGCAGCAAAGGTGTAAATTTGCCGACAGAAGAAATGCTACTGCATTGGTTATTGATTGGTCCGCCGGAGGTGGTGGAACGAAATTCGCAGCGGCGGCGATAATGGCGGCGGCAAGATAGGAGGAAGGGGGAAGTGCTTTTGAAGAAAATATTAGTGGTGGCTGTAGTACAAGCACTAATAGCAGTAGCAGCCGCCATAGCACTCAGCTCGTTCACTCAGAACTGAAAGTAATATCATCAAAATTCAAATAGGATGCATTGGATGAAGGATTGGATCTCATTCCGCATCCCCACTCCGGGTTTTCTAAATTGCTACGGAAATAAAATCTTTTATAAATTTGCATTTTTGGCCCTCGATGCTTTTATTTATTTAATTCTAAAAATCTTACATATTTTTTATATACATTTAACTCTAAAAGTAGAAGTGACAATCGAGATTCAATTAAAATGTTTACTTTGTGATATGGAATATTGTGAAAGGACCCAGATATCCTTAATTTCACCATAAATTCTCAAAACAACCCAAGACCTGTGTCCCCTTAAATGGGCCAACCCAACGATCGACCTGAGCCTGAGTTGGAGGGATATTTTGATCCTCCAATCACACAACAAGTGTACGCCAAGGATAATATCCACGACAACTGAATAGTGCAAGTGCACCTGAGAGCCCACTACAAATACCCCTTCATTTGTCTATTTGGACTAACCAAAATTGGTCGCATAACACCCCATACTCCTCACGTCCCTCCCACCTGACCAACAAAGCTAGTGACCACATTTACTAGTTAGCCTAAATAACGCTCACCCAAGCCCCTATCTCTTGTCAATCTTTTGGTTATTGATAAATATATTGTTTGTCATTTTTTGCGACATCAGTAAGCGCTATTTGTGGGAAAGTTGGATTGAGTGTTTGGTAACTTAGGCTAAGCTAAGCTTATGGTAACGACTCCAAGTAAAAATGTGGACATACCAGAAATTCAAACTACCTCACTTTCCTTGCAGCAGGCCTCCCTTGTACCTCCATCTAGACTAGTAGTGGGGATCACACGATCAGAGCTACAGATATTGATAAAGGTGGTAACTAATAAGGTTATCGATGGCAGGTTAGCAAGTGCATCTTTGGCGCCCCAAACTCATTTCCCGAGGCAATTATTCTATGATGAGCCTTCTAGAAAGTTGAGAAGAATAGAGGTGAATAGGAATGAAGAGGACTCGATAAAAGAGGGAAGCTATCAAAAGCGAGATAAAGAAGAGGTTATGAGAAAGTAGAGGAATAGAGGAGAAAGGTCATTCGAGCGGTACTCGAAGGAACAATCTTATACAAAAGTTCAGGAGATCAGCGATCAAGTAGAACAGCTGAGTAAAAAATTAGAGGAATTAATGAGGAAAGAGAAATAAGGTTTCACTCTGCAAAAGAGAGGCTCTCCCTTTATTATGGAGATTTTATCTGAAATAGTGCCAGCGGGGTTCAAAATACCTATCCTCTCGAGGTATGAAGGGAATTTAGATCTTTAAGAGCATTTGATCATGTTCGAACATGTGATGCAGTTGTACGAATTGTTCGATGCCATAAATTGCAGGGTGCTTGTCACCACCCTTTTATGGTTAATCACAGGAATAGTTCACTCCCTAACAATAGGGACAGTAGTAACTTATGACTAGCTGTGTAGAAAGTTCCTATACCATTTTGCTAGCAAAAAGAAATCTAAGAGATTAGCCACCAATCTCTTCACCATAAGGTAAAAAGAGGATGAAACGCTGCATACTTTCATTAACCATTTCAACAATGAGGTGCTAGAGGTACTCGACTTGAATGTTGATATGATGGTCAGTATATTAATACACGATCTCAAGAAAGGTCTATTGGCATTGGCATTAGTGAGGAAACCACCCTCTGATGTGGAGACCCTCATGGAGATAATGAAGAGATATGTTCATGAAGAGGAAATGAATGTTATGAAGGATGAGGAATGGGAGAGAAATATAACAACTCCACAACCACAGAAGAAAAAGGAGATAGGCAAACCTCGATTTAAGAAAGACCGTCGAAGGTCCCCACCCTGATGGAAATTTGACCATTACATGCCCATGCAAACAACAAGAGAACAAGCTATGTTCACTATAGCCTCATCAGATGTTATAAAGTGGCCTGCAAAGTAGAGGGATACACTTAACAAGAGGAATTCTAAGCAATATTGTGCTTTCCATCGTGACAAAGGGCATGATATTGAGGATTATCATCACCTGAAAGGCAAGATTGAAAAGTTGATCCAGCAAGGATACTTGAAAGACTTTATACAACATATACATAGAAATTCTAAAAAAAGGCCTCGAGAAGGAGGATTTCAAATGGGCCATGCCAGGAGTTGTTCTTGAAGCCCCAAAATGAGGTATTATAAACTTGGAAAATGTTTAAATCCCAAAAATAATCGTGTTCCGTATGATGGCAACAATCTCCCTAAGAAAGGCATCATAAACATGATTACAGAAGGGCTTACCTCTAAAGATTCTAGAAATGCTAGGAAAAGGTATGCACGAGTAGATCAAAAGAATTTACATATTTTTAACTTGGAAAATGATGTAGAGCCTATAACCTTTGACCATAATGACCTTGAGGGAGTGGCATATCTACATGACGATCCCATGGTGATAATAGTGGATATAGTAAATTTCTCAGTGCAGAGAGTGCTAGTAGACAACAGTAATTCGGTGGATCTAATATTCATGACTTTGAAAAAGATAAATCTAGATGTCATGATTATCTGGTAAATCAAAAAACCCCTCATAGGTTTTGGAGGATCAGAGGTCGTATCGCTGGGAACGATTGACCTACCGACCTCTTTGGGAGCGAAGCCGAAAAGAAAGACCATCATAATAAAGTACTTGGTGGCAGATTGCCTTTTTACACATAATGTCGTGCTTAGTCGGCTAAACCTTAACCTTTTTCGGGCAATTATTTCTACTTACCACCTGAAAATAAAGTTCCCGACTAGAGTAGGCATAGGAGAGGTACGCTATGACCAAAGGGCAGCACGAATATGCTATAATGTGTCTTTGACAAAATTGAAACAAAAAGAGAATAAGCCTGTAAGGTAGAAACCGTGGAGCAACTAAAGCTCCCCATATATATTGATTAGGAGGACAACAAAAAGAGGAGGATGGAGCCGTTGGATCACAAGAACATAAAGTTGCAACCCGAGGATCTAAGTAAGACCACTAAAATAGGAACTCAGATAAGTCCCCGATCAGAAATGTTGATAGTAGAGCTCTTCAAGAAAAATATGGATGTTTTTGCATAGGGACTTGTTGATTTTAAAAGAATAGACCCAGGGGTCATGGTCCATAGCCTAAACGTAGACCCAAACGTTCAACCAGTCTAATAGAAAAAGCATAATTTTGGGATCTAAAGAAATAGAGTTATACAGGAGGAGGTCCAAAAATTGATGGAGGTGGGCTTTATAGTGGAAATGAAGTTTACCAAATGGCTATCTAATGTTGAAGTGGTCCCAAAGACTAAAGGCATGTGGAGAATGTGCACAGACTACATTGATCTAAATAAGGCGTCTCCTAAAGATGCCTACCCCTTACCCAAGATAAATGCCTTAGTTGACTCTACAACTAGATGTGCTCTTCTAAGTATGATAGATGTCTATTAGAGTTATCATCAAATACACATGGCTCCTGAGGACATAGATAAGACAACATTTGTGGTAGAATGTGGAGTTTATTGCTACAAGGTTATGCCCTTCGGACTAAAAAATATGGGCGCAACATACCAAAGGTTGGTTAACAAAATATTTAAAGACCAAATAGGACACACTAAGGAAGTGTACGTAGATGACATAATGGTCAAGAGCATGATAGAAGAAGAGCACATAGAACAAGTGATACTTTATATTTATACATGGCAGTGACAGAAGAGGTCGTGAGTTTGGTTATAGCAAGGGCGGTTGGGAAGCATCACAAACCTATGTACTATGTCAGTAAGGGCTTACAAGAAGTGCAGCAAAGGTATAGCAAAATTGAGAAATTCGCATTGACATTGATCATAACCGCTAGAAAGCTAAGACTTATTTTTAGGCTCATCTTATAGTGGTCTTGATGAACCAACTCCCAAAAGAGATCTTACAAAAGCCAGACTTATCTGGGAGGTTAATAACGTGGGTCGTGGAGCTAAGTGAACTCTCTTTGGAATTTTAAAGTAGAGTAGTGATGAAAGCACAAGTGTTTGCCAATTTCTTAGTAGAGATAGGTGAGGAGAAGGAAGAGCAACTTGGTGAGATGAACTCTTAGGTAATTAGTCAGTGGTTGGTACATGTTGATGGGTCATCCATGGCATGAAGAGGTGGTGTAGGAATCTGGTTCAAACGTCCGCTTGGAGACAAACTGGATTTCGCCATTGATGTTGCAAAGAGCTTGTAGGTCCGGAACTCCGGTGGATTTAAATGTTATTGGGCTTGAGATCTGCAACCAAGAACAAATATGAACTAGCTGAGGTGCC
>JACGDI010004041.1:616226-630360 GCA_014898725.1 Jacaranda copaia | reverse complement strand
TATCCCCTCTTTTGGTTTTTTGATCATTGCAATCTACCAATGTTTGATTTTTAGAAAATACAATAGACTCCAGCATTCTCAAATATGCAAAATCAGTTGAATAACAAATATTTAACCATACCATTTATGAAAAAATTGAAATATAGTAATATGCCCGAACTAAAACATTTTTAACCTACCAAAAAAATTCATTTTTAATTGGAAAAAAAAAGAAAGAAAGAAAACCCACGAAAAATACAAAAACATCCATACATTATCATAAAAGTTGTATTTTTCGACATAATATGAAGAAATAAGTAACCCAATAATAAGATATAATAAAAAGAACACATTTTGAATGTAAAAATCATACGTTTATCAAACTTTGAAACCCTAGTATTTTTTAAATGACTTCAAAGTTAGGAGTCTAATGGCCGCCTATCACTTTCCAAAATGGAGTGGAGAATGATAGGTTTGGGAAGGAGTTGGTTTTTGGGAACATAGGCCAATCATTTTGGGAGATTTTGAGAGTTTTCTTTTTCTTTTTTCTTTTTTCCAATAAAAGGGAGATGAATGAGTAAGATGCTTGTCTTTCTTGTTTACCGCCACTTTATAAGCCTTTTGGTCAATTTGGTAGGGAAGGGTCATTTTAGTCTTTGCATTGGCTTTCTTTTTCTTTTTTTTTTCTTTAAAATTTTCGAATATTGATAAAATGAACAATTCATAGAAACCAACCAACTTAACAGTCAAACGTCAAGAGGGAAATTGTAATTTGGACCTATAAACTTTGTTGTAATTAGACCAAACATCAGAAAAGTCTAGATAATTAACCTTATTTTAAATGCCATAACTCTTTCTAAATGTCTCGATTTTCTTTTCAAACCAAGTGTAGAAATAAATGCTGATTTCCTTGCCATCTTGCTGTTAGCTAGTAGAAGTGCCCTTTGCAGTCCTTAAAGAGCTTCCTTAATAGAAACTGAGCCAGTCAAATGCGTTCTTTAGGTCTGATATTCGCAGGGACACTTGCTAGAGATGGACCGCCATCCTTAGTCAATAAAGATCCGGCCCCAAAGGAACACTCTTCCTCACTCAAGGATCATCCCCAACATCAAGATGGAATATTAACGTTTCCACAATGTTCCGCAACTGCTACGGTACCAATATTAATTTTTCGATTCACATTGTGAAATTATTTTTGTAGATTCATTTGTGATTTTGGGTTCCTTGAGAACGATGCAATTGTGTTGGTAGCTCGCTCCTCTCTCCCGAACACTATATTATGGCTATACTTGCTACTTCTACTATAGGAATTAGGAAAAACAAACAAAAGATGCATAATCACCAGGAAGCAACAATAGAACTAGATGTGACTTTATTAAGAATCCCATAACAAACAGCTAGAAAACCATGTGAAGTGCACAAGGAAGAAGGGGGAACAAGTAGAAGATTAAATCCCTCCTACATTCAAATCAAAAAGTCATTGTTACATATTAATCCTGCCCCTCAACTCTTCATCAGTAGTCATCACCTCTTGACACCACTTCTTTGCAGGTCGGACGAAGCAAAATTGTATGCTCAAATTGAGATACGTAGCTGCCCTTAACATCACAAAGAGGAGGGTATGGCTGCCAAAGCATGCACAACGTATTGCCTCAGTTGAGAAAATTGTAAAAGAAATGAAGTAGATAAATGGTTTAAGCTAAATAAGCATATTCCAGCTTTAGCCAATTCAAAAGGTTTGAGCATGGTCTAGTAGCATACAAGGCCCATAAACATCAAACTCAAACTACCACAGAAGCAGAATAAGTGAAAGAAATGCACTGAAGGAATCAGACGGCCTAATAAGAAAACTAATTCCACGTATCATGTAAAGCAGCCTATTAACCCAATATCCTTTGCAGTTTACATCTTTCTTCCTTCAGATTTATAAAACAAAGGGGCCCCAAAAAATTACCAGTTTCACGTTCCTCTAACCCTTGAGATCACATGTCCATGCGACAGATTGTATGTGAATTTTACCGTGCTTAAATTCCAATATAATTACAGCCCAACTATTGTCTAGCATAAGCAACTAAGTTAGGCAATCTCGTACTTAATTAATCAAATTATAATTTGAAGTCAGAATTCAAAACAGCCCAATGCAAAGTTATAATGGATACAATCCCCCCAACTCCCATTATCAGCTAAGCAAGACCTACATCGGAGGTGTCACTGTCATAAACTTATCTAATTCAACTAGGGAGAACATAAAATGATTTAATTGAATTATCTGTTTCCTTCAATTTAACAACTTTGGGGAGACATAAACGTCACTCTCGAACAGTCAATAAGCTCAAGCCATACCATACCTTGCAATTTTGGCTTAATAGTATTCAGGCCAAGTCTAAAGTAAGTTTAAACCAAAGCTCGAGGTCAAGTTCAAAGCTTTAGTTAGTAGATGAATTAACAGCATGATATCATTATACAAGAGCATAAAGACAATAAGTTAGTGCCAACTTCCTCTCATATATTTCATAGCAAGTCCGTTTTTTCTATTTTTCGAATTTGAGCTAATATATTACATTGTCTATTTTCATTTTACTGCATAATATTCTCTTGATAGGCGTAGGAAAAAAGAATTTGTACAAGCCTATGTGAACCTCGGTTAGGCTTAAAGGGGGTAATAATTTTCAACCAAGCTTGAGCCACAGGGAAGAAGCTTACAAAAACTCAAGCTTCAAAAAGAAAATGTTCGTTGTAACTTCTAATTCAAGCCAAGAAGATGGTGCTCAGCTATTTCAATTTATTTGACACACATAGTCAAACCCTCAGTGAAATTAACCACACATATCAAATCAAGCCAGAGGTGCTGGAAGTATTGCAGATCAAGATCGCTGTTTAGAAAGTGAGACCACCAACAACGTCTAATTTGTCTTGCTATAAGAAGAAACAGCCTGTCAAGCCTTGTGTTCTTGAAAAGCAAAAGACATACCTGAACAATACCAGCATCACACAAATTCTTTAGCGCCATCAAATACTTAGTTTCCCCAAGGCGGTCTAGATAACGTCTGCAGAAAGCCAATGTAGAAAAATTCTTATTAATAGTTGCCAAAAGCTGTTTTGCTCTGGGCAACCGCAGCGGAATGTGACCGACATCAAAATTCTTCATGTAATGGCTGCATTCAAGGTCTTCTCTGACATATCCCTTCCCTGCTTACCACAGAAGGCAAGAATAGATTGTACTTATATATCCGATATAGCTGCTTCAAAACATTTCTCACACTTGACATTAGAAGACCTCACCTGTGGATCCAAAAGTCTCAATTGCATAAAATTCACCCTCTTCCATTTTTGTTTGCTCTCCTCCTTTTACTATAGGAACAGATTTTCCTGCATGGATTTGATATCGCCCAATACTATGCCCATTCAAATTTCTGATACTTTTAACTGCCAAAACAGCCAAACCATTCAGATCAATAAGATAGCTTCAACAGATATGGATGTGATTAAAAAGGTGACACCATTTAAATATTGCAACTGAATATTGTCCACACCCATTGCAAAAAATGGAAAATAGTAAGAAAAGATCACATTTTTAATCTTCACTTAGCAATTAATCATATATATGATTGTTTGATAAATTTCTTCCTTTTGAGCTTCAAAAATAGGTCAAGAAGCCCTTCAACTCATGTAAGTAGGAAAAGTAAATATTTGCTAAACTCCATATGAGTAGGAAACTCATGGTCAAGATGTTTATTAACCTAGGATCAAGCTATCAAGTGAACTGCACAACAGAACTTCCAAGACACTTTCTGAAATCCAGATGACCTAAACTTCATAACTATAAACATTCCAACTACTTAATTGATGAAGCCAACAATACAACACAACGTCCACGTGCACATACATACATGCAGATTGGGAGAAAATTAGTGACTTGAAAACATGTAATAATCTTTGCAAACTTTAAGCTTCACTACAACATTGTGTTCTTCATATTATATCTGTTATTTCAGTGAAAAAAGTTATGGGAAAAAAAAATTAAAACAGCTAAAGCATTCATTGTCCCATATAATGATAAACTCCCCATCCTGACTGTATCATATTGCTCAAGATGTCAGTTCAGACTATACCTTGGAACACCTTTCCATTGATTTCAACCTCATATGACTCCATGACCTCTTGGATTGCAGCACCAACATCACATAAGCGCACATCAATTCCAGCTTCCTGTTTTACAAACAAAAACTCATCAATAGCACCAACTTGTCCTCATGATGTTTTAGCAGCATGTTCCTGAAAAAGCCATACGTGTACCCAAGAAAAGTGTTAGTAACCCACCTTGATTCCCATATTTGTTGCTTCACGTGAGGCCTCAAGCAGTGGATTAAACATGGGGTTAAATGCAACAGTAAATGCACAGTCCACTATATGCCCTGAAATAAAGTGAGAGCATAATTTGAAGTCAAAACAGCACTACAAAATGAGAAGAGCAAAGATGGCCTCACAAAAAGCATCCACAAACCCTAATAATGTAAGATAACTACAGAAGCTGGATTACCATCAATATGAGTTCCAAAGTCCAGTTTCATCACGTCGTCATACTGAAGCACAGTTTTATCCCCAGCATTTGGAGTCCAATGGGCAGCAACCCTGCAATAAAAATGATCAGAAAGAAGACATTATATAATTGAGAAAAGATTGTCAAAGCCTCAAACCCGAGACAGATGAAAAACCCTTATCTGAAACCAAGCCTTACCAGTTCAATGAACAGCCTGTAGGAAATGCAATGCCAGCTTGTAAACCATTTTCTGATATTAATTTACGAACTGTATTCTCCAATGTCTCGCACAGGTCAGTCATCAACATTCCAGGCTTCAAAATTTGCCTGATGTATTTTCGAACCTGTGAAGAATAACATGATTAAAAATTAGGGAATACCAGTCTAGAACTTAGTTCGTTCAGCTTATGTACAAGAACAATGGTATAAATAAAGTTTGAAGCTACCTGACGGTGGACTTCTGCTGCTTGGCGAACTGAATTATAAATTGGTTTTTCCAGTCGCTCTAGCTCTCTCTTTTCCTCAGATGTGGTTCTCCACAAGTTACTACATTGAAGCATTGATAATAAAATAACTGTTTCAGATTCCTCAGAATACCAAGTAAGAAGAAGATCATACAGACACAAAACTATAGTATTTTAACATAATTAATTTGTAACTCTGACAAACAAAATATAATTACCTAAAAGAACATCAGAGTTATTTATGATTAATTGCAGTCAAATAGCTTTTCAATCATTATGACACCACAGTAAAATATAGCTATGAATCAAGGATGGTGAAAGCTCCAACAGTATATATAGGCACTACCAAAAAAATTTAAGGCATTAAGACACCACATAAAAATTTATTACAACAGAGATTCTCACAGTTATGTAAAGTGACTAATAATATCAGTGCAGACACATTACCCACATAAAGGGCTGCTTTTACTTAAAAGAATCCAAAAGACCGTCCCTCCTTGACAAGAACTATTAACAGCAGTATAAAGGAAAATCTCCTGTTAGACTTCCCAGCACAGAAGAATCTCACATTCCTCTATCATAGACGACAATTCAACCTTATTGCTTTTCTTTAGTATCTATTTGACCTCCTCCAAGACCCAACTCTCAATGCCTTTAACAGAAAACTAGTTGCAATTACAGTTGGCTTTTTGGACACAGATAGCCACCGAAAACTCAAAAAATATCCCTCTTTTTGTCCAATTTTGGCAACCAAACTAAGACTTACTATATTGAGAATGATATCCACATCAAGCACCTGAAAGATGAAATGTGTTATATCTTGATACAAGGGAGTAAGTCATATCCTTTATCTACATACGGAATCATAGAACTTTCAGTAACCACTTCAAATGATAAATGCTACAGGAGAGTGTCTAAGCCAAATCCCAGATGACCAGGGAGAATGATATAAAATCTATCTATGGATGAACCATCCTTTCTTCTTTCAGAGATCAGTAACCTTGAGTTCAATCACCAAACAGATATGCAATGCAAGCAAGGTCATCTGCTATCCAAGAAGCTTGTTTTGATCAATAGATCACAAGCAGTGACTAAGACAAATCTTTAACAAGATGATTTCATTTAATCAGATACATTTCACAGAAATACCATGAAGTTTTCAGATGAGTCCAGGATTTTATCAAAAAAGAAACCATGCAGATGAGATGTCTGCAAGCAAGATTTCTTATATAAAGCCACTTAAAGCTTATTAATATAGATCATCTCCCATAAAAGTTTGGATGATTTACAAATTATAATTCCAGAACAGTAAAAGAACAAAGTTATACATGCAAAACCCCAATCAATGATGTTTAGAGTGGTGGAAAAAGAAAAGAGAAGAGGAAAACATAAAAAGGACTGTTCTTCCCACTTGTTTAGACTCTAAATTAGAAGATAAAAGAAAGGAAAAGGAAAAACCATAGCTTCTCTTCTAGCCCCCAATATGTCCTGCCATACAAGAAAAATCATCTCTCTAGATTTGCCTTGGGATATTCATGTAAATCAAACAAATACATTCAGTTCCAAGGCAGTTCACCTTCCTTTTTCGCTGAATTGCATCTTCTCCTTCCTCCAAATCAATACTCACTTTGCTACACCTCCAGAAAGTTTGCAGAAACATTTTGGCAAAGGTGTAAAATTTACCAAGTTGTTTCCTTCTTTTCTCAAGTGATTATAGAAGTATCTAAATGATATATATGCCATTAAACAAGAACTAAAAAGAAAATGTAATCTTAATTAGACGTACTCATCCTTGTACTGTTGGATTTCACCCTCTGGAAATTCAACAGATGCAAAAAGCTCAACTACAGGTATAGTTGGCGGATCAGTTTGCTGAGGCGGTTCTTTTTTCTTCCTGCAAATTAGAAAACAATTGCTAGCTGGTTTGAAATGTCAAATACAAAAGACAAAGGGAAGTATTATGTAAAAGATTTTCCTCACTTGTTTTTACTTTTCTTCTTCTTCTTCTTTGCAGCTTCTAAAATGTTCAAATGCATAAAATGTACAAGTTAAGCATAAACGAAAGTTAATACGAGAGTCGAGAAATATCCAGCAACTGAAAATAATCCAAATGTTAATGGCCAGAATTCATTACAATACCAGAACAACTCTAGGACAGGTAGAATATTAATTCGATATGACTCAAAATAATTGCCCCTTCTAACCAATTTATTGTTTTAAATGAAACAAGAGAACAAATCAGTCGCTGCCACAAAATCAAACAATGTGTCAGACTAGTTATAAATGAAACAAAGTTCTAACAATAACTTAACAGTCACACATATACACTAGCAATTAAAGACACAGCTTTCAAGCAATTCCATATTGAAATGTTTCTGAGTACAGAGCTCTATGACATGCCCAATACTCTTTTTCCTTGGAACGAGTTAGCGAAGGCTCAAAGCAAATAAAAAATGATACATGTTCACAACCCACCCCAACTCTTGGACCAAATGGAGATTAAAGAAACTTCAGAAAAATGGAAGCGTGGAAATGATAAAACCATGGCTGAAGAAATGAAGATCCTAGAAAACTAAATAAACAACAAATAAACAAAACTGACACAGTTTCAAGGAGAAAAAAATTTTAAGACTAGAAGAAGAAATAGATGCACTACACTAGCAATGTGAAACTATCTTGTGATTTGAAATTTGAAATGCATTTTTTGGATTATATATCTTGTCTAGGCCACCAATTTACCAATTTTTGCAGAGTCACACGAATAGTGCATCATCTACAAGACCCTTATACGGCTCTACTGTGGAGGTTGCTATTTCCATGTTCTAATTAGGAGATGCAATGTGACTGCACTTAATTGTAAAAATAGGTTCAATAAAGAGAGAATAAAAAATTGGAATACCCCATTATTCAAAGAATAAAGCTAGCATAGCATGACCGGCATTGGAGAGAGTGGATTTGAAGATATCATTTGCCATAACCGGATTTGAACATAGTAAACCCTTCCTAAAGTCAGAAATCCAACATTTTCAGAAGCTCAAGTTCATTCCTATAAAATTTAAATAATTAATCAAATACCATTTGCCATTTGCCATTTACTCTTTATCTCAATTTCATTTCTTCAGTGAATTGCAAAAATATCCCAACACAAGACCAAATTTATAATTTCGTACAAATGGAGCAGCCGTGAATTTACCTTGGGGCTCATCCAAAGTTAAGTCATCAACTTTATCCTCAACCTCTTCAGGGGCAATCTTACTGGTTGACTCACTTGAGCCATTCGGAAGGTGCGTCTGCGATTCCCCCTCCAGATGGATTTCAGCGGAAATCCCTTCGTTGGCCATCTCGATCACGACTGCGCAAACAGCAATAATACGTTATAAGTTTTATATACATATAATAGAAGGAAAAAACAAATAGCAGTCCTAGGGCTCAGTAAATTTTGAATTGGATAACCAGAAAACCTAAAACCAAGAATTCTTTATGGTGAGAAGAGCAGAGAAATAACCTAGGATAAAAGTGTGGAACAGACGAACAGCTCGTGCTGATATACCGAAAGTATGGGGCGACTAGTGGAGCTGCAGTACATACACCACCGCAACTGCAACGTAATGTATTACAAGTATTCATCATCCGTCTTTCCTTTATACGCTTACACATATCTATACATAATATAATATTAATATAATATAATGCTTATATTCAATACATATACGAGTCCTTGGATTCTTACAATTAGTTCTATAATTCAAAGATGATTTTTGGATTGTAAAAATTAATTTTATATTCAATGTTTTTGGATCTATTATCATTACAGTTATTAGAGAATGATACAAGTATATTAATTAATTTTTTAAATATTATATCATATTGATGCTGCTGAAAGCTGCATATAGAGTTGTATTATGGGTAAATCGACCAGAGATGTCGAATACTCAGGGTTATATATATCTTGGAGCTTGAAATCTACAACCACAACACACGTTAAACTAATTGAGGTGTCCCCGGTTAAGGCACTCCGATGCTCAAGTTAGTTCTAGTCAAGATGAAGAGATCAAACAGAATACAAAGAATATAAGGCTTATAGTTGATATGGGATGACCCAACAAATCCAATTCCAAATAATAAAGCCCACGAGGCCCAAAAATAAATATGCTTGGTCGACCGGCATCGACCCTACGTGACAGCACTCGTGGTTGACCTATATCGATTTCACGTGGTAGCATCCGCAGTCGACCCGTATCAACCTCAAGATCAAGTCATATGTACGAGCTCTTGTCCCTGGTCGATATGAATCGACGGTCAAATCATCCTCTATTTGCTTATCTGTCAAGTCGAATACCTCCACGTCGATGACACGTGGCAGCCGGTGTAACCGCTACCAACAACTCTGACAACTTTGACAATCTTGCCAACAACTCTGGCAGAGACGTGCCCCTGACACTATTCCTTCGAAAAAACAGGAGATTTAGCCACCTGGCATGGTCCCATAATTTGGGCATGTCATGACCCTTAACCCCCTAGCAAAGGTAGAAGTCAATACACCTGGCAAGGGTATTGGAGTAAAATCACACCCCTAGAAAGTTATAAATACTCCGGACCCAGCTATGCTCAAGGTAATGCCATTTATACTATTCACTTTATACTTTCTCTATATTCTGCTCAAGTAGAACTAACTTGAGCGTCGGAGTGCCTTAGCCGGGGACCTCTCGACTAGTTGATGTGTTTTCGTGGTTACAGATCTCAAGCCCAAAATCACTCAAATCTACCGGAGTACTTGACCCTCCAACTTAAGCAGCATCATTTGGCGCCGTTTGTGGGAACTTTGAGATTGCAGCGAAAAACAATAGTGAACACACGCAGAGTGACTTCTGGAAGGGAGGAAAATCGGAGGTTTATTTCTCCCCCTCTCCCTAACCCCCAACAAGAACCCAACGCTCTAGGCCCCAGCGCCCCCCAAGAGCAGTTGGTGACGCTCTCCATGCCCCAGTTGATGCAATTGATCAGTGAGCAGATTTCTGCCCAGATATCGGCGCAGTTATCTATTATTCTAAACAAGCACACTTCAGTGCCCGCTCCCGCCGCCAGCATAGCTCCACCGCCACCACTAAAAAATAGACTCCAGGAGAATAGCTCTTCCCGTCAGGAGGCCAGGCAGCAACTCGCCTAGCGCGAGCCCAGTCCCAGGCTTGCCAATGGATAGGAAGTGTCTAGAACCTTGCGAGGAGGTGGCGGACTTAGAGGATTGCGTTTGACCTAATCGAGCCCCGCAGCGCGATAAGGTCGAACGCCCAAATCGTGACTGCCACAAAGATAGAGGAGAATCTCCAGATTTAGCGCATCGGCGTAGTCAAGCCTCGCAGCGCGACAAGGCCAAATGCACCAAGTTTATCTCCCAGGCAGATCGAGACGAGTGGGAAGAAGTTTCCCATTAGGTGCAGCAGCTGAACAGACGTCTCGATGAAATCTCGAGGAGAAGCACCAACAAAGCACAAAATGCGGATACTCCCCAGAGACCTCGTCGGGACAGAGGGTCACCGTTCATTCAAGAGATCATCAACGAGAGAATTACCGTGGACGCCAAAATTCCGATTGATCTCCCGAGGTATGATGGCTCAACTGACCCCAACGAGCACCTTATGCAATTTGAGCACATGATGTAGCTGCATGGTCACAACAAATTTATCCATGCCAAAATGTTGGTGACCACCTTTCAAGGCATCGCACTAGACTGGTTCGTAAAGCTGGAACCATCGACCATCTACTCCTACGACCAGCTGTGCGATAAGTTCTTACACCAGTTTGCCAGTAGGAGAAAGGTAAAGCTCCCCCACACCTACCTTCATACCGTTAAGCAAAATGAGGGGGAGTCCTTTCGAGATTTCTTCACCAGGTTCAACACAGAGGTCTTGAAGATTGATAATCCTAGGATTGAATTCTTGATCAACGTGCTATTCCTGGGGCTCAGGCATAAAGAGTGCACCAATGCGCTGGTGCGAGAAAGGCCTAGGTCAATGGAGGAGCTGCTCGACCTGGCCGAGAGATACATGACCCAGAAGGAGATGAACAAGCTCAAGTTTAGATCCTCCGAGGTCGACAAGAAAATAAAGGATAGAGATGACCAGAAACATAAAGAGTGAGGTCGATCTCCGATCAAACGCTTTCACGACTACACACCGTTGAACACTCCGAGGAAAGAGATCATATATACTATTCAACATGATAACCTCCTCAAGAGGCCAAGAAAGTTGACGGAGACTGAGGCCATGAATAAATCGATGAAATACTGCCACTTCAACAAATAGAAGGGGCATGACACTGATGAGTGCTTCAATCTCTAGGACAAAATCAAAAGATTGATCAGACAGGGCCATCTGAAAAAATATATAGCCGTGAAAGCCCAAGTTGAAAGAGGCAAAACCGATTGGACTCCTCATAGAGAAAGGTCAGTTAGCCCTATGAGAGATGATAAGGAGAAAAAGCCCGCCCAGGATGACCACCCACCCATCAAAGGGGTTATCGACATGATTGTAGGAGGTCCTACTGGGAGGGACTCCAAGTCCACTCGGAGGCAGACGCAGAGGTGACTGGAGTCAAATAAAGCTTCACCCGTGAAGACAACTTTCCACCTCTCTATGAGTGTGAAGCCTATCTTGTTTACCGATGCAGATTTAGCTCATCTAGAGGGCAGAAATGTTGATCATAAAATAGATTACCCAATGGTTGTGTCCATGGAGATCGCAAACTTTGAGGTGCGCAAAGTTCTGATCGATAACGGAAGTTCAGTGAATGTCATTTTCCTATCTACTTTGAAGAGAATGAATTTGGGCCAGTTGAAGTCTTAGCTTGTTCGCACACCGCTGGTAGGGTTCGGGGGGTCGGAGATCATACCTGAGGGGTCGATCGACCTAACTATTTCTTTTGGGGAGGCTCCTCGAAGAAGAACATTAATGTAGAACTACCTGGTGGTCGACGCTCTGTTTGTCTACAATGTCATCATTGGCCGACCCGCCCTTAATAACTTCCGTGCCATCATGTCCACTTACCATTTGAAAGTGAAATTTCCAACTCCAACGGGCACTGGGGAACTATTGTGTAATCTGAAGGAGGCATGAAAATACTATAATATCTCGATCGAGCTATCCAGTCAAAAGACTCGACCACAGCTCAAGACTTCAGGGGACGCCTTTATAGCGGAACCCGAAGAGTCTTAGGTTAGTAAGAAGAGGAAACTGGAGGACACCAGGGTGGAGCCCATCGGGGAATTCATGATAATTGAGCTCGAAGAAGGCAACCTCGAGAAGATAACCCGTATCGGGAAGGACTTAAGGCCCTACTTGAAATGCCTCATGGTCGACTTCTTAAGGAGAAATGCTGACGTCTTTGCATGGAAAGCTTTCGACCTACAGGGGATTGACCCTAATGTCATTATGCACTGCCTCAACACTAACCTTTCATTCAAGCCAGTCAGGCAGAAAATAAGAATGTTCAATGCTGAGAGGATGCAGATCATCGAGGAGAAGGTTAGAAAACTCTTAGATGCAGGTTATATTGTTGAAATTCTGTACCCCTCTTGGCTTTGTAATGTTGTCTTGATCCCAAAAACTGAGGAACAGTGGAGGATGTGTAATGACTTTACTGATTTGAATAAAGCATGCCCTAAAGATCCTTACCCCCTGCCTCGGATAGATTTACTAGTTGATTATACTGCTGGATGTGAATTATTGAGTATGATGGATGCGTTCCAAGGCTATCACCAAATATTTATGGCACCCAAAGACAGAGACAAAACATCTTTTGTTGTCCCTAATGGTGTCTACTGCTTTCTGGTCATGCCGTTTGGTTTGAAAAATGCCGGGGTAACTTACCAATGATTAGTGAACTTTATGTTCAAAGATGAGATTGGGAAATCAATGGAAGTTTATGTTTGATGACATGATATTCAAGATACAAAAAGCCCAAGACTACTTACTCGACCTCAGTCATACCTTCGAAATATTAAGGGCATTTGGATTGAAACTAAACCCAAACAAGTGCACTTTTGGAGTTCGAGGAGGACAATTCTTGGGCTACATGGTCAGCCAGAGAGGCATTGAAGCTAATCCAGAAAAAATCCAGGCAGTTTTAGATATCACACCTCCAAGAACAGTTCGGGAAGTTCAGAGACTGGTTAGGAGAATTGTGGCTTTGGAGAGATTTATCGCGAGGTCAGTCGATAAGAGCCACCCTTCTTCAAAATTCTAAAGAATGCCAGAAAGAACAATTTTCGGTGGATGGAGCAGTGCGACCAGGCGCTGACTGAATTGAAATAGTATTTGGCCTCACCACCAATGTTGGCAAAACCCAAGCTAAGAGAAGTCCTTCAGATATATTTGGCAGTCTCGGAGTCATCAATCAGCTCAGTACTAATATCGACCCTGGACGAAAGTCACCGACCTGTCTACTATTGCAGTAAGTCCATCCAAGGACTAGAGCATAATTATCTGGAGATTGAAAAGCTCGTATTAACCCTGTCAAAGTTTTCCAGTTCAATTAGGGGAACAAGGGACAGAAAAATCACATTTCTGGTCACAGACAGACCGTCAATCGCCCTCTCTGATGAAAATACCTTAATGTCCATCGACGAGGCACTTGTTTCTTGGTAGACTCCATTAAAATTATATCTTAGTCAAGGTATCATCCCCAACGACAGAAATGAGGCTAAGCAACTACGCGGTCGAGCTTCCAAATTCACTCTCAATGAGCATGGTCAACTACATAAAAGGTCCTTAGACGGACCACCCTTGGGGTGCTTGGATCGAGATCAGGCATGGGAAGTGATGCAGGATGTTCATGCAGGCATATGCGGGAACCATTCTGGAGGAAGGTCTCTTGCCCATAAAATTATCTAGTATGGATACTTCTAGCTAACATTATTGAAAGATTTGATAGATTTCACACGCAAATGTGCATCATGCCAGGTCTATTCTAACCTTCATCACAGCCAACCGCACCAATGGTTAATGTCGAGATATCCTGGCCATTTGATCAGTGGGGAATCAACATCATGGGCTCCCTGCCAAAGTTAGTGGGTCAGTGGAAGTTTATCATCTTAGTGGTCGAGTATTTCACTAAATGGGTGGAAGCAGAGGCCGTCCCTAAGATAACCAACGCG